>JABFEX010001238.1:0-22458 GCA_013623515.1 Fusarium illudens | reverse complement strand
TATATATGGTTTCTTACCCTAGTTAGACTAGATTTTATACTATATTTAATATAAGCCTATGATAGGTAGGATAGGGTTTAAATAGGGAAATATTATATTAGGCTAAAATAGGGAAAGTTAGAAAAATCGGCTTTGCCGAAGAATATAATATGTTGACTTGGAGGCAATGGCCTCGTCCCATACTGTTCTTCTAGGCTCGTTGGAAACAGCGTCAAGACCGATGTCAACATCCAGGTCTTGAATGATCGAGGTTTATCCGAGGCGAGAGGAAAGATTCTTATCTGCGATGTATATGTGCCAGAATAATCGCCGTATTGATGCCGCCTCGGCTGATGGAAGTCGTGAAACGCGGTCTTCACGATGGTAGCCAAGGGCGAGGCAGTGTCTAGCGGCAGTGGAGGTCAGGCTCCATTGCAGAGGCAGCTTTGCCCTAGTTTGAGCATGCACCATCTACTGTCGAGTTAGTTTTTTGTTGCCGTGTTAGACTAAGGAAGCTGTTGTTACCCCTATCACCAGGATCATGACGTTCTCTCTCGTCGGCATAGCCATCACCTCGTACACCTCGAGCCCTGTTTGGAACTGCTTCTCGCAAACGCGCTGGTAACGTTTAATCTCCTCAGGGGTAGTCTCAGGATCCTCGACAGTGTCAAGCTCTCGCAAGACAAGACTGAGCATGCCATTGAGGAGAGTTACTTCTCCAGGTGATACTAAATCCAGAGGGAAGTATATACGCCTACATAGCTTTTCGATCTGGAGACGGTCGTAGACGCCGCTGAAGTAATATAGGATAGATTGAACACCTTGAGAGTTTAGTCTCTGGTAGTGGCACTGATGAGCTGAACTGGAGCAAACCTTTTCGTTCTCTGAGCAGCCTCAGGACTGTCAGCGCAAACGCAGATGGCGGCAAGTTCATCTTGGAGCTATCGGTTGCTGGAACTGGGGCGAAGATGTAATCGTCCCTATTCATGCCCGAAACTTCATGCTCGCGGGCCATATCGCGCAAGCCTGCCAGATGCTGAGCCACGGCCGGTGACTGAGAAGACTCGGACGACGTCAACTCTGCCACTTGAATAGCATTCAAAGCCTGTCTTCCAAATGACGAGTCGCCCTCCTCTTGCGTGTGATCCCCGAAGCCATCATGCTGTCGAACTACTTGATTGCTGGTGCTCGAGCAGCGTGGTGAAGGTGCCGTGTTGTCTGTAGAGTGAGAGTCACGGTTCTGCAGCTGTTCCTTCAGACCCTCCACCTCGAGCTGGAGATCTGCGAGCTTGGTTTCGAAGCGTGCAAAGTAGGCAAGCGTATCTTGACTCGGTAGCCTATTCAATGACGATCAACTCGGGATATCTGATACGTGGCCTGAGTGCATACTTGACCTGTGCGTCCTCAGCCGGTCGGGTACTTCGGGGGTTGGTGCCTCGTGGGCAGTCGAGCCCTGATATGGTACAGTTCGAGCAAGGCACAAGTCTATTACATCGAACCTGTTCCGGGAGAAAACATGAGTCTGTTGGTCATATGCCGATCCTTCCATTGGCTGCAGGCATCTCACCTTGCGTGCTCGGCAATTGTGGCACTACCAAGGGGTAGATCAGCATCAGTCTCGCGTCAAAGTCGGAGGGTCGTCCATGACTAACAGCTCTTGGTATGACTCTCTGCTTTGGTGTATCCTGAGAGTCCATGATAGATAATGAGAGAGAAGTCGCAGTCCCTAGAGAGATCAACAAATGAGGAGATGGGTCCCGCTAGTTGAAAGGCGGAGTAAACAAACTGTCCGAGCCCGGCTAAGTCAAGTCCGGGGCTTGGGCCAATTCCGGAATAGCGAGATGAGCATTGATCAATGACGCACTATGGGAGCATCACTGAGAGCCATAGGTACCTTGATGAGCCGGAAGCCTCTTGAGTGTGAAGGCAAAAAGAAGTAAGTAGATAAAAAGGAGAGCGAGGCAAAAAAGAAAAAAGATACTTCTCAGTGAAGCTCCCCCGGGAAGGCTCGAACTTCCGATCTCCCGATTGTCTGCAAGTAACAGTCGGACGCTTTAGCCAACTAAGCCACAGGGGATGACGTTGTTATGTGGCTTCATCAGATCGGAACGTGGTTCTTAAGCTGAAGTGGGCCTGGGACGAGATCATTCCATGAGAACAGCCTTGTTCAAGCCACGCGGTGTCGTGTGAACTTTATCTTTAGCTTGCTCGTCTCTAATCTCTCTACGCAGGTAGTAAACGCAGCCAAGCTCAACTCAAGGTCGGATCCGGATGTTCTCGGAGTGCCAGCAAACGTCACATGAGGCTTTGATCCCTTCAAGTGCTTTCATGGTCGTGTAAGATGGAGTAATGCCGGGAATCCTTATCACAAGGGAAAGAGTAGAAGAGTAACAAGCACGTATAATAAATCTAATGAATGTATCCATTCAAAAGCACGCTGGATCGCTTTAATATCCTCAAGGCTCGATTCACACGTTTACTCACACAACCAACAAGACAAATTACCCCCTCTTCGCATTATCGATCTGTTCTGGAGGCTGGAGATCTTACTCTGTGGTCTCCGACTCGTTTTCCCGGTCCAGCTTCTCCTTTTCTCTCTTCTCAATAGTCGTTTGCTTCTCCCACATCGCGTGATACCGTCCTTGAAGCGCAAGCAGTTCACTGTGAGTGCCTTTCTCAACAATGTCGCCGTTGTGAAGCACCACTATCTGGTCAGAGGTAGTAATGGTGGAAAGACGATGTCTATGCAGAGCTTGTCAGCGAATGGCTAATGGAAAAAGAAATTGCAGAAATCTTGCGGGACATTTCACGTACGCGATGGTAATTGTAGTTCGTCCGGCCGTAACACGCTCGAGGGCGTCTTGGATCTGCCTCTCGGTGTGAGAATCGAGGGACGCAGTGGCCTCATCCAGGAGCAGGATGTGAGCATCTTTAAGGATAGCTCGGGCAATGGCGACCTATCAACGAATTCTAGTCAGTGAACTTGCACGGTATAGATGGAGCGAGCAAGAAATGAAAGAGGTCACCCACACGCTGGCGTTCGCCTCCGGACAACTTGAGACCCCGTTCTCCAACCTTGGTTTCATATCCATCCGGAAAGCCGAGGATACGATCATGGATATTTGCGGCCTTGCAAGCCGCGTAGACCTCAGTCTCTGAGGCGTGTGGGCTAGCGTAGAGCAGGTTGTACATGATGGTCGCATTGAACAAGACAGTGTCCTGCGGCACAACACCAATGTTCTTGCGGAGGCTGTCAAGCTTCACATCTCTGAGATCATGGCCGTCGATGGTGACGGAGCCATCAGAGACATCGTAGAAGCGGAAAAGAAGCTTCAGACAGGTGGACTTGCCGCTACCAGACTCTCCGACTATTGCCGTCTTGGTGCCAGGGGCGACAGTGAAGCTGATGTCGTTGATGACGGGCTCACCCTTTGTGGCCTGGTAAGAGAACTTGACGTGGTTAAAGGCGACCTCTCCTCGTGGGGAGGGCATTGCGATGGCATCCTCCTTTTCAACAACGCCGGGCGTCTCTTTGAACTAGGAATGATTAGCAATGGCAACATCATCCAAAGAGCGAGCATCAACGAGTTCTTACAATATCAAGCAGACGTTCGGCCTCGATGAGGTTGTTCTGCAGCATAGTGTAGTAGGTACCAAAGAAGTTGAGAGGACCCTGAAGCTGGACAAAGTAGTTGATCAAGCTGACAAACTCGCCGACGGTTTGCTCGCCGATGGAGATCTTGTAGGCGGAAACACCCACAAGGAGGGCGGTTCCGAGGGTGAATATCGAGCTCTGCGTCAGGTTGAGGCCGTTGAGGGACCACTGCACCAGACGCTCCGCATATTGGTAGACAACGACATGATCTTTGAACCGTTGGCTCTCGCGAGGGATGGCGCAGTTGTGCTGCACCGTCTCGTATGCGAGGAGAGCATCTGTCTTGATGGCCTCCATCTCGCGCGCCTTGGTCGCCATGTCTCTCCGCTGCTTGCCGCGATACTTGGCGACGTAGATGGTGAGGAAGATGTAAGACCACATGATGAAGAATACAATGATGGTGTAGAAGGGGTCGTACTTGACGAAAAAGAAGATACCCGCGACAAAGATGTCAAAGACCATGGGAAACACTTGGAAGCAAAAGTTCTCCAGAAATGTGTTGATGGACGCGCCTCGACTGAGCGCACTGGTGACTTCGCCGATCTTCTTGTTGAGGTGAAACTCGAGGGAAAGCCCCAATACGTGCTCGAATGCCGCCGAGGATAGTCTTCGGAAGAGGGATTGCGAGACGGGGATCCAGAGAACAGACCTTGCGGCGCCGAGAGCTCCTTGGTTGCCCTGAAGGGCGCGGTAAACGACGTAGAGGGCAATTTCTTTGTACGGCAGACGACCCTCGCCCAGGTTATCGACGAGTACTCCAAGCTGCACAGGGGCCAAGACGTTGACGGTGCGCTGGCAAACCAAGAGAACCAGGCAAACAACCACGATGGCCTGATAGACAGGCGAGTCTTTGGGCCTGATCAAAGTCAGTTTCGAGGATCAATATGGGCCTGCGTCTACGTACCAGAGATATGGGAACAAGACTCGGAATCCGGCAAAGTAATCGAGCCAGCCCGTGCCTGAGACTTGGGTTCTCTTGGCCGGCGCTGGGGACGCGGGCATATGAGCCTGGATGCCACCGTAGTTCCTTGATGAGCCATTGCCATTCTCCAGAAGGGACTGGCGTTCCTCTGACGCCGCGTTAGGCTCGGATGGTCTTAGCTTGTACTCTCTCAGGATGAGACTGCCCATCATGAGAATGAAGATGGCGATTCTAGACAAGCCTAGAATGATGAGGATATCGAGGAAGCTATCAGAAGATCGCAGCAGTGATTTCTCAGAGTAAAAGACACCTGCGATGGCAGTCTCCAGAAGGGCACCCGCGAGCCATGCGTAGCCATGTGCAGTGCCTGGTGACCACGGCCCTTCCGGATCCGGTAGCAACCCAGCTACAAAGTAAAGCAAAACACCAGCATGAGATGCCTACATCCACTGCCAGTGAGCACCATGACATTAGCGGAAAGGGATGAAGGACGCACCAGATACGCGCTGAAGGAGAAGTCGACTGTGCCGTCCACGTCATGGTGGCCACCAACTGCCTCGCGCGCAGCGAGAGTAATACTAGCGATGAACAAGAGAGATAGCACAAGTTGCAGAAGCCATATGAACCTCGAGTAGACTCGTCGGATACTCTCGGCCTTTTGCTTCTGGTCGTTGTCTAGCGCGATGCGACGCGGTTCTCGACCGCGACTGCAGTAGAATTGAACGCATTGGGACCCCAGCAAAGTCGCAAAGAGGAGGCATGGGTAAACATAGAAGATGATCTTCAGCCCCAGCTGCGGGCTCGCCATGATTTTTCAACGAAACAATGAATTGTCCAGGAGAGAATGCCCGAGTTCAGGGTGATTTGACAAGGGTGATGTCAACCTTGGTTTCCGGCTGATGGTTTCTCCGATACTTCCGAGCATCAGTGGATGATGACTAAGCATCTTCCTTACCCTGCAGCTGACGATTTGAGAAACGGGAAAACACTGCACGAAGCAAACCAACAGGAAAAGGAGCTGAATTTAATGTTAATTAGATGTGTTTCAACGTTTCAAGTGCGGGACGTATGGGGAATTAGACGCGAAACTGTTCTGAGATTGGCCATTGCCAGCTCCTTTCTCTCACTCCAACCTCAGATCGTAGGGTTTCCAGCTGGCTAGCAGCCGCTGCAAAGCAGGACAACCATAACTTGGCATCAGCACCGTAAATGCTCATATATGGTGATACCAGACTAGTGTTTTCTTCCTATGTAAGTTGTTGAACAAACAAGTACAAGAGTAAACAGCTTTGGGAGCTTTGCGAAGGAGATCACCGGTTGTCACTGTGGCGCTTGTCTAACTTGTCTAGGACACACGCCTTTAAGAGTTGGCTCAGTAACTCGATTGAATATACCTACTTCATTATTGAGTTGCAAACAGTTTATTACTCTTCTGCAGTAATACATGTTGTATCCTCATAACGCTTCTATCTCAACTGGACTGTCCCCTCACATGGCGGCAAACAACCAGCCCTCGACCTCAACCACCTCGGCTTCAAAAGCCTGCTCGGTCTGGTGGTCTAGTGGTATGATTCTCGCTTAGGGAAAACCCTACAGCATAGCTTGCGAGAGGTCCCGGGTTCAATCCCCGGCCAGACCCTGAAGTGATTCCTTTTTCCTGTCTATGGGTGGTGGGACTGAATGGAACTTTCTTTTTATCCCAGACCCCACCCAGCACGAATTGCCATGGGTCTTTCCAGTATCCGTGCGCAGCACAATGGCATTCTAGATGAGATAAAGTCTGATAACGTGTGCATATTAAACAGAAAGGATAGTAAGTAGTAACTAGTTGTCAGCTCTCAATTCCTCCTCCAAGGTTTGTGAGTAACACTTTGGCTTGGCAACTTGTCCCAACTTTGTTGAGCCGGCTCTCAACATCAGTCGATCAACAGGGGCCGCCGGATAGTCCGATTCCGGCCGGCATTTGTCTACCCCACATCGTACGATGGAAGCGCGGGTGGCATTATTTAAGCCTCCCATCCTCTCCACCGCCTTTACAACGTCACACACGTGAAAGCAGATTGACGACATATTTCCTCTCAGAAATGGCCAATTCGGGGCTATACATTGCTGTCGCCAGCGCCCTCGTTGTTGTTGGGTTGACCTTTGGCATCCCTTTGTTCCTGGCCGAGTACTTTCCCTGGCAGAGCCTGTACAAGCAGCGCCACGGCAGACCTACCGTACGCACTGAGTCCTACAAGGGCAGGACTGTTCTCATCACTGGTGCGAATGGAGCATTCGGTTCGAGGGCTGCCAAACTCTTTGCCCATCGCGATGTCCAGACTATTGTTCTTGTTGACGTCAAGGACTGCGGAGATGTCAAGCACCAGATCGAGACGGAGCTGAGTGAAGCTGGAAAGGCCATACCCAACATTCTAGTCTGGCAAGCCGACCTCATGTCCTTTGCAGGCTGCCAGGAGCTGGGAAAGAAGGCACAAGAGCTGGAGCACCTTGACCACGTCTTGATGACTGCAGGCATTCTCGCCTTTCATCGCCGCGAGTCCCCCGAGGGCTGGGAAACCTGTAGGTTCCGCACTTTGGCTTTGCTAGATGATTCTAACGATTCTCTGCGACAAAATAGCCATCCAAGTCAACTTCCTGTCTGGAGCACTCATCTCTCTCCTCTTGTTGCCACTCCTCAAATCCTCACCATCCAACCCATCTCCTCCTGTTCTGACCTTTGTCACTACCTTTGGCATCTATCCTTCCTCCTTCACCATGGGTGTGCCAAAGAAAGGCTCTTACCTCAAGAAACTCAGCAACAACAAGGAAGGCATGGAGCAAGCCCACCAGTATGGTCGTTCAAAGGGCCTGCTCCTCTACTTTGCTCGTGAACTCGCTGCTCGCGTTTCGGCCACGGCAGCCCAGGAGAAGGGCATTCCCCGAGTTACGATCAACAGCGCCGATCCTGGCTCAGCCTGGACACCACTCACAAACCCCAACCAGGCGAAGCTGATTCCGAGATTGATCATGAACTTTGGGGCGAGAGAGCCAGAGATCTGTGCTACTGCGCTGGTCAATGGAGTCTCGGTTTCCGAGGACGGGCATGGAAAGATTATGCAAGACTTTGATACTGCGTCGTAAGTTCCACCATCTCTAGAAATCGATCCAAGGGGTCCGAGTCTAATACTGACAATTGGATGATAGGTATCCGCCTTTTATGGTGAGAAAGAGTGGCCAGATCGCTCAGCAGCGTGTTTGGGATGAGACGAGAGCTGAGCTTGAGGGCAAGGTCCCGGAGGTCAAGTCTATCTATGAGATGCTGGATCAGCAATCGTAGGCAGCTGTAGGCTGGTCTGGTGACTTGGGAAGCATACTACGCGTCCGTCTCACGGATCTCGGCGAAGGAAACGAGGTCGGGCGGGCGCGGCAAGCGGCAAGTCAAAGTCCACGTTGGTGGATATGGCCCAAAGCACAACGTGCGAGCTGTACTAAGCCCAACTGACGGTTGTGGTAAGCCTTGGGCAGACAGGCCAAACCGAGACTCACACGCGTGGCCTTGTCAGTGTTTGGTGTTGAACGTTGTCATTCGACTGCAACGATCCATCTTGTAGCTTAGATACCCAAGTTGTTGCTCCGCCGGGATGACTCCTCTCTGGAGCTGCACATGTGCCGTTCCTGGTGCGCCGTGTGAGAAAGCAAAAAGATCTATCAATTTGTGCAAGTACGCTACCTCTCTAACCAGGCCACTAAGCCTTGATATCTACATGATGCTGCCTTGCTAGGGAAAACCTTTGCCACGGAAAGCTAGGGTGAAAAACCCTACAAGGATGATCTACTCTAGAACCCTCACAGATGTCCTCCAACGGCCCTAGCTGCCACTACCATCGACCTCCCTTGCGAGGCTTTGTCTTGGCCAGCAGTGCCTTGAGCTCACCCTTCCAAAGGTTCGCCTGGATGTACGAGCTATGTCCCCTCGTTTCTTTGCTCGCAGGCAGCGTGATTGCCTTGCCCAGACCAGGCTTCATCTTGTTCTTGACGCTGCGCTCTAAGATTCCAAGCTCCGGGGG
Source organism: Fusarium illudens (assembly GCA_013623515.1). NCBI lineage: Eukaryota > Fungi > Ascomycota > Sordariomycetes > Hypocreales > Nectriaceae > Fusarium > Fusarium illudens. The sequence continues at coordinate 13,853 of JABFEX010001238.1, read as the reverse complement.
GTTCATCCAGTCGTCGGCCGTGTTCACAGCAGTCAGGGGAGCCTTGATTCGACCCAGGTCGGCCTCGGGGTCGTAGGTGTAGGAGGCGTTCCAAGCAAAGAGCTGGTCATTGGCGTCATATTCGGCAATATGAGGGATAAGCTGGTCGACGAAGCCATCGACTGCGGCGCGAGTAGGCAATCCCCTCTGCCAGTAAGCAGGCGATGAGAGCATGACCTGCTGGATCATCAATGCGCCACCGAGTCCCACCGTAGGCTGTTCCTTATAATTGCCTTCCACCCACGCGGGATCTCCAGTAATCATCTCCGTCACAAACCTCCTCCACAGTCGGTTATGACCAGCGATCTGGGTCGGCAAAGACGCGATGGGCATCAGCGCATCCGTAAAGTCCGGGTACATCTCTCCCCACACCCAGGTGTGCATGCCGCCCATAGAGACACCCATGATGAGCCGTGTATGGTCGATGCCAAAGTGCTCAGTGAGGAGAAGGTGATCGGCGCGAACCATGTCGGAATACTGGTAACTCGGGAAGTGGGCGCGAAGAGCATGGTTGCTGGGTTTGCTCGAGTTTCCGTGTCCAATGGAATCCCGAAGAATGACAAAGTACTTTTTGGCGTCAAGAGCCTGGCCTGGGTTGAACAAGACGCTCGCAAAGTCGTCGTTGAGAAACTGCTCGTTTGAGCCTGTGGTTCCGTGCATGATGAGAACCGCGTTTGTGGATCCGTCTGAGTAAACCTTGAGCTTTCCCAGTGTTCGATAGTGAAGGTCGAGTTCGTCAAGAGTTTCTCCAGAGTCAAAGGTGAAGTTTGAGATGGTGTAATGGCCGCTCTGGGTCTTTGGCCATGCTTTCTTTGGTTGCTCGTTGGCGATTGTCGTGGTCACAAGTGCGCCAAGAGCAAAGGGAAGGATGTTTGAAAGCTTCATCTTGTCAACGACCAAGAAGCTATAGCTTATTGGCTGGGAATTCGTTGACGGGCTGTTTGAGGAGTGTTGTTGTTGAATCGGTGTGTGAGTGCTGTTGATGAGTTAGTTCATCCATATTGAGGAAATAACTTGGTCTTAAATATTCCATCGAGTCGGCATTTTTGAGCAATTGTTCCATGAGAGTAACTTACAACCGTGTCCGTGTGTACCATCAAGGCGATGCCTCTGTCAGCTCAATCCGAGTGCGAGCTTTCAGATCAGGCTGAGATAACGTCAGAGCCTGCTTCTCTCTCTTTGGGACAATCAACTCTGAGCTCAAGTCCGTGTGAAAGTCCGTCTTACTAGAAATCAGCGAGCCGTACGCCACTACAACTGACGCGTTGCGATTATTAAACAGTTCTGCTGATGGCCAGCCAACGCGGCGTTGGTTCCCACTTTTGGTCCGCAGCAACTTGTCCAAGACATGAGGCCAGCGAAGAGAGCAGGCCTTCTATGTGGCCTGCTAAAATAGAGGGCCGGGCCGAATAAGAGGCCTTTTGTGTTGGTTGCAACCTGGGCTCTCCCGGGCATTTTTGTTGGCTCATGTCTCAGCCTGATTCCCAACCCAGCCAAGTCATGAACCTCAGGCTGTGGGAGGGTGCTCGTCGTTGGCAATGCAGTAGATAGTGACCATTGCAGTGAAAGAGGAGACTTCCAAATTGTAGAAGCGCATCGATGTCGCATCGTGGCTAGTGAGAGTGTTGGAGTTGCAATACGGCTGTATCTGCTGGCCTAGACTTGCTTGGGGTCTGGGGATGCAACCCCGGTGAGAGCTTGGGGACTGTGTGCAAGTTATCAAGATGAAATTCAGAATGAAAGAAGTACGGAGGAAAATAGGCAAAGACTAACAGATAACCCCAAATTAACTAGATGCCTACCCAAGTCTGCTCTTAACCTGCCACTCGCCGCTTGTCTGCTGACACCGTTCCAAGTCTGGACACACATCCAAATGATGTTCATTTCGGGATGCACGGTTTGAATCCTATTACATCATTCTTTTACGACTTGGATATCATCTTATCGAAAGAATTGGTAGAGGCTTTTCTTGACTTTACCTAGGTAGGTGCCTCAAGATCACAACTCGTATCGCAGCCCAGTCCTACACATCGAGCACAACATCCATCATCCAACTTGAGGATAGTCGCTCAAGAGAATGCCTAAATGGGAAAACCCGGCGTCAAACTAGTCGGTTGGGGCATTGTGCAGGTGTTATTGGTTGTTACGATGAATAGTCTTTGTGATGCATTCCTCCTAGAGTTCCGCCTCTTGATGCAGGTTGTCAGCTGGTGTTTGACAGGAACCAATAGAACATAGTCCCCTAATGAGTCGAAAGACTGTTGATTTCGCTGCAGATATTGGTGGAGTGGCTCTGCTTGGGCTCAAACAACTGGTAGGTATCCTAATAGTATACTCTCTCTGACCTGGCCCTCACCAAGGCTATCAACACTTAGGTATGTACCTAGTACACATCAACAAGTCAAGCATCCATGTCTTCAACACGCGAGCCAAGGAATTCAGAATAGTAAAATAGAAAACTGCAGACTAGTGCTGTGATATGATTCTGGTCCGGGTCTGCAGCTAGCAGAGTCAATCGCGCCATCGCCAACAAGAGAGACGATCTCACATGTCGACTATTGTCCTGGGCAACAGCCTTCAAAACATACCATGGCGTCAATACGCACAACGCAGCAAGGACAGGACATGAACCAGAAATGCATATCAAGCATCTACACGTCGACGTGCGTTAATTAATTGCATTGCAACAGACAAATGAATTGCCAGGGCACAAGTAAACACCCCCCACTGCATAAATTTCACAATGTTTTTCCCGCCACTTGGTTGCCCAGCCACCAACGGCTTGGCGACATGATTCGTCCACCTGTTTGTTCCCGCTGTAAGATGCCAAGACTGGCTAAGCCTGCATCAGATCACCAGTACATGCATGGCACAGATACGAGACCAACCACACAAGGATGCGGCGTCATCCAGGCTTGGCTCGCTGATCGGAGAGTTGCACGCATCATTGCTGTGACGAGGTTGGGGAGACTCCATAAAATGTGACTCTCCTCCCTCGATTTGTCTCCTCTATCAACCTCCAGTCCTCTACACAACCAAGCACTTCTTCGAGTCAACAATTGCTTTGATCATCCATCTCCACAATGCCTTCTCTCACCAACATCTTGACCTCGATGGCCTGCCTCGTGGCAATTGTCAATGGCATGCCCACCATCAATATTGCTCGACAGGCAGCAGCAGACGACTGTGCCAGCTCGGAAACTACCCGGCATGGGCCCTCGGCCAACTACAACATCTTCCCCAAGCATCCCGATCTTGCCAAGAATGCCCTGGGTTTCCATCTTGAATCCTACAACAACGCCTCCCAGGTCGAGCAAGTACTCGTCTTCAAGGACATCCCCTCCAACGCCAAGGACTGCACCTTTGGTTGGGACCAGGGTGAGAGGATCCAGAGAGTCTTCATTGTCAAGGGCGGCGACGCCTTGGCTGGAGTGAGACAGCTTTCGGGCTTCCCCGACGGAGCCGTGACATACAACTCCGTCAAGCCCTTTGACAACGCTGAGCAGGACATCGGAGGCGCAGACTTTACCAACTGGGACGATCTTGACCCCCAGGGTCACATCACCGGTGGCTTTGACTGCGCCGAGACCTTGTACGTCAAGGTCGCCCTTCGAAACCCCGACGGCAACACCAAGGTTTTCCTTGGACAGGACGACACCAACGGCCTACATATCACCTACTCTTGTTAGACGATAGGACACGAATGATTCTTGTTTTCACTTCTTCGGTAGGATTTTAGGGCAACATTTTAATCAGTAATGGGCGTCTTGGTTTCAGACATGTTGGGATTACAAGTAGATAGGTAGCTATAGCTCTTGACGACGGAGGGATGACGGAATGATAATGATTATGAAACTGGATTCATCCCTTTCTACTTGAGGCAACTATACCTTTGAGCTCACCCTTGTACCCTGTTGTCCCAGTCATATGGTGACATCATGACATGGGAGTAATCTACTGGGCAGGGTCTCAGTTCCGGCCCATCTGACGAGCTGCGTGTGCGCCGTCTTGAGTGTTTGCAGCAAACTCATCAATGCCAAGAGTGAGACTTGATCAGGGCTGCCAGTCATCTTAACCCAACTAGTGGCAGGTGGTTGCGACAAGATGATGGGTCCCATGCATGCACGTTAAACCATGCCAAGGTCGGTCCGCATCTCAAATCGGACCATTACATTGGTGGAACCTTGTATCAGAGACGATGACAGGGCATGCTAAGTTCTGAGGAGTGATAGGTGAATTTCGCCACGTTGTTCGTGTATGAGGCTCACCGCAAGTCCACAACCAGAGGAGAGACAGTGTAGCGTGATATTGGAAACTGAGCAGCGCTGTCATGAGGTGATAGGTGTAGACAGTGTTGTCTGTGAAGCGTTTCGTGTGCTCGGGCTGAATTGTCGGGTAGGACGACTTGAGGTTAACCGTTGGCAATCAGCCCAGCTATCGAAAGACGCACAGGTATACTTGGCAATGACCTGGAGAAGATTCAGCTACTTGGGGCCTTGTGAGCTTATTGGTAATTCGGAGGCATCCACAGAGTACAACTCGGCTCCTAGTAGTCTGTGTTTGTGATGAACCGCCGAGCGCTCTTCTAGTTAACCTCAACTATCCGGCAACCATGAGTCAGGAATCTATGAAGTAATAGAGACGACAAAGTCGACGCAACATCGGGAAAGGTCTAGCCAGTCTGCTTTGCAATATATTGGGATGAAGGTAGACTCAATGATCTAGGTACAACACCAAACTCAATCGTTAGAGCTTCGTAATTAACTACCTAACCTATTGCAACCAAGGAGCCTCATAGTGAGCTTTCCATTATTGAATCTTTCACATCCATGCTCAAAGTAGCAAAGGCCACAGTTTTCAACGCCAATGCTTTACGTATCGCTATAAACGAACCGTTGGGCGTGGCTGGCGACTGAATCAGGGGGCATCTAGGACACTGCATTCTGGTAAATGCACATTAGTCAAGACCATTCGAGTGAGGTCTGAGCCGTTCGGAGGCAAATCAGCTTCTTCCGAAGGGCAACATAAGCACAACTCCCAAGGAAAAAAAAAAAAGTCTCAGCCAGACGCACAACTTCAGCCCGCGCTGAGGCATTCACGCATGAATGGCAATGGTGGGGTTGCGGCGTTCTTATGATGCGCGCAAAAATAAGGAATTTAAACTTTGAGAGGCAAGGGATGAGATAGAACTCAAGACACGGCATATCCTCCCTCCCTTGGCAAGGCTGAGTCTCAGGTGGTAAGTTAATAATTGTTAAAGGGGCGGGCTTCAACATGGTAGCACAACCATAACAGCCACTGTTACTTTAACAATCATTATCACCTCTTCTGCTCACCTCTGCCTTAACCCTGCCACCCTTGCCATTAAATGCATATATCCCCTATATCGTCCAGTGTATCTCTCAACTTTATTTGTGACACACATGCGTCATCGGAAACCCTGGTTTGTGGGACTGTATACTACCCTGAAGCAGGACATGACGGGATTTTATTTGCGGAGAAGGATGAAACAGGAGTGAAATCTTTATGAAACTATGGTAGAGGATATACAGTAAGTGCCCGTTTTATAACCGTATTCATTTAATAGTTAGTGGCCTCGATAAAGGGCGGTTTGCTGCTCTCGAGGAGGAGCTGTCCGTGATCCAACGGGCGACTATGGCACTCCCTCATTGGTGGGAACTGTCAAGGTTACTCTTGAGGACTGGAATTTTGTGGATTCGCATTCCCACCGAAACTCGGAGCGAAGACATGTACCCTTGATTGAGACACATGTTAATTGGCCAGATAAGCCGAGCTGGATCCCTGTCGTCACAGCCCTACTGCTGACGCTTACGCTGACGCATTCAGCACCTTCATGGCTGAACAGGAGAGAACTCTGTTGGCAGAGTCAAGCCGTTGAGATAGGGGCAGCTGACCGTTGAGGAGTTCGGCAACGCGGATAGACGTGGCGTCTGGACATGATGAAAGGCACCAAGCCATCTTCCACAACTCGAATAACCCCTGAATACCGTGCCCATCAAAAGAGACGTGGAGATGACGGCGGGTCCGTGGGTGTCGACTTGGGACAGGCCGTCAGCTTCGAACAGGGCCCGGCCGCTTCCAAACGGGGAACCGGTCAGGGATGAGACAGCCACTGTCGACGCTAGAAGACGATAAATCAATGATAATTCAGGGGCTTATCGTACTAGTTTGCAACTACCGTCTGTCGGGGCTTGAGGCTGATCCCTCCCCCTTAATCGTACAGTGCTAGCACGCAGCGCCTAACCCGCTGTAGCATGACGGGGTGGGCCGCTAGCCGAGACTCTTGCCCACTGAGCTTCAGTGGAACGCTTCCCCTATTCGCCTACAACGGTAGCGCGTGGTGGATTTGTCTTTAAAGGATATTGTTCCATCCCGTCTCTTCCTTCCCTGGTCCGTCATCTTGATCTGCCCAACTCTCGCCATTCGCTTCGCTTCGCGGACTCGACTCGACATCACTCTCTGCGCTCTGCTTGCCAAGTCATACCGACATTCCTTTTTATCTTCTTCTATGACTTTGGACTATTGAGTGCAACCATGATGGGCGCTGTTCGCTCCAACAGGGTGGCGCTGCTTGTCGCGGCGGTTTTCTTCACATTCTTCATGGGCTTGGCCCATTTCCGTCTTGGAACAACTCCATCCAGTCCGGTCGGTGCTATGTGAGTGCTTCCATATCTATGGCTTCGTGATCGAGTATCTAACTTGTCCCGCCAGCTCCGACTCCGACGAGTATATCCCCGACGTCGATCCTGCTGCTGCCACTGCCGCCCTCGACGACGTGTCCAAGATCGCTACGACCAAGGCTGTGCAGCCTCCCAAGGCCTCGGTCTTCCCATCCAAGGCTGAAGAGCCCGAGATCGTCCCGACGCCTACGCCCGAGGAGATCGAGGTAGTCGAAGAGGTGGAAGTCGAGGAAACTCCTGCTCCTACGCCCGCCGCCGCCGAATCCCATGTCTTGCGCCCTGAGGAGTTTGTGCTCCCTTCGGTCAAGCCCGATACCCCCGAGTATTTCGATTATGGTGCTTGGTCTTGGAAGCTGCCCAACACCAAGCCCATCTGGACAGAGTCCCTCGGCAAACGCCTTTGCATTGTCGACCTCGAAAGCCGTCCTTTCAACAAGCCTGGACAGATTTGGGATCCTGAGGGTATGAGCTGGAGCCGTGCCAAGGATGTCCATGGTCCCTCCGGCGGTACCCTGAACCACTGGGTCTATTGTACGTTGTCTTTTGTTTCCGTCATGTCCGGTCTGGACCTCCTCCCAACTTGGGCATACTAACCTCTCGCAGCCAAGATCCACGGTTACCAATACTACTACGTCAAGATCAACACCTACAAGGATCGACGCGATTCCTGGAAGAAGCCATCTGTTCTGTCCAAGATCCTCAAGAACCACGACGTCTGCATCTTTATTGATTCGGATGCCCTCTTCAACCATCTCGACCTCCCTCTCGAATGGCTCATGAACTACTGGAGCATCTCGCCTCACAACAACTCCCTCTCACTCGCCGTCGACCCTGATGTCCAGCACAATCACGACCGGTTCGGCAAGCTGTTCCTCAACACTGGTTTCATGATCATGCAGAACAACAACAAGACATATGACATCTTCAGGGACTGGGATGACTGCCCCAACGAGGGTAGCAAGTACCCTGGCTGCACCGAGTTCCGAAATCGCAAGGGCTGGCAGCCCACCGACCAGGGCGGTTTCGGCACCTTTGTTCGCTATGACTACCCCAACGACATCAAGGAGCTGCCCTGTACTGAGGCCAACGGATTCCCCGAGGCCAACCAGGGCTGCATGGGCAAGTTCATCAAGCACGTTTGGCTGGGCAAGGAGGACAGGCTCAAGATTGTCGTCGGCAACGTGTTCCCTGGTACTCTTCTCGAGACCTTCCACAAGCAGTTCCTCGCAGAGAAGGATAGCTTTTTTACAACAGAGGACGAGCTTATGTCTAATGAGTAAATAGATATCTTGTATTATACCTAATGAATAAATTCTTAGAGTCTGGCTTGGTCATTTGCGCAGTCATCTTTTTCCTTCGCGTACCTATATTGTGACGTTCTCTACGGCCTGCACCTTGTGTATGATGGTTATGTCGAACTCAGCCCGGCTCAGTTAAGAAAGAATGGTCTCTACCTCGATGCTACAAATTGTAGCTAAACACCACCCGTCATGATCCACGGTACACTCAGGTCTATATGCCTTTGCAGTCGCTCAACTGTTTTCTACGCTCTGTCTCTCGGACTGGAGTCAGGGAGCTTGTACGTGTATGTCCGCCAGACCCATTGGCCATAATAAGCTTTAACCTGTTGAGGTTGATGCACATCTGTTGTGAGGCGAATCACGTCCAGACCAGAGTCAACAGAGTGTTGGACTGCCTTTCGGTCCAGCTCTTATCTTGAAGGGAAGCATTCAACTTTGTAACTATGTAGCAGATCAAATAGGCGGAGAGCTTGGGTTCATGTGAGGCGTCCTTCGCCCAGGAGAGAGGTGGGTCTACTTGAGCTTGGCGAGCTCAACACGGAATCACTTGACATCATGGGCCGAGGATAACATAGCCTGCCAGCTTCGACATTCGGCCGGGAGGTTCATTAACACTGAATGATTGAGGCTCTTGTCGCAGAGCGGGGCTGGCTCAATTCAAGAGGCTGCTGCACCAGCCCCTTGATTTTGAAGCCCGGCGACCAGTTGATGCTCTCGTGACACGTCGCACCGGAACACGTATCATGTTTGTCTCTCCGGGCCAACTGTCTGCCTTTTCCGAGTTACATGAGAGGACTAAGGGCTTACCCGCATATGCTGGCAAGGGTGAATGATTCGAGCCATGCATCAGCTGCAAGCAGGCTGTGAACCGGTTAACCTCGATGTACCCGACTTGGATGTAGCTAAGAACTCTAACATTGCCTAGACACAACTAACGTTACAATAGCTTGGGTACCCATAAAAGACAGCTGTGGGAGAGTGGCATCTATGATTTGCCCTGATGAAAAGCATCCTGGCGCCGTCATGCAGCCGCCTTTGAACAGCGCGATTATGCCTAGGGCTGTGTGTACGCCTTGTCTCATTGAGGCGCCCCAGCTCCATCACTGATTGGACCTCGATGCATGGTTATCCGACGCGACAGGTATCGTGCCTTAGTTGAATCACGCTTGAAGACACCAATCATGTCGACTGGCAGAGTACCTTTGATATGCGGACCATTTGCGGTTTTGGCATCCTACGAGGTATTTCTTTCCCCGTTATGCGTGCCACTCTTTAGCTTCCGTCACACCCTCACACTTGTTTTGCTCTATCAAACCAAAAGAGACAAACTCTTGCTGCCCATATCCTCGACATGAGCGTATACATTGGGTGGATCGACGACGATCTATCATGCTCCTGTGACGACGACGACAGTTGCTATTGTTTCGAATCCGACAGCTATGGCTCTGAGAGTTCTGAGACTGATAGCTCCGACTCTGAAGGCTCTGATTCTGACGACCTCGATATGCAGGAGCTTCGCTATCTCAGCCAGCGACATGCAACCTCGAGCCGATCGAAGACTGGCTCTCAGTCGCAACACAAGTCGACTTCTCAGTCTCGTCACAAATCTGCCTCCAAGTCCCAACGCAAGTCCTCGTCCGATGATGCAATGGCAGGAGTTGCAAAGAGCAATGTCTTGTGGCCCAGCGAGAGGTGCCACCTGAGGGTCCGCTTCCTCAACGGCGACAAATTCGATCAAGAGACGGTCAAAAAGTGCGTGAAAGAACAATACAACTCGATCCAGATGCGTCTACGGTTCAAGTTCCTCGAGCCGGGTGACTCTGAACACTCCGACATCCGCATCGCCTTCACCAACGAGTCAAAGTGCCTTGTTGGTCGTTCTGCCGAGAACCACCGCGGAGAGACCACCATGTGGCTCAACATGCATCGAAACTCTAGCATGGGGGCTGAGGCGAGGCGAGCCAAGAGACAGTACGACATCTTGCACGAGTTTGGCCACGCCCTGGGCATGCAGCATGAGCATCAGCATCCCGAATGCAAGGTCAACTGGAACATGCAGGTCCTCCAGGCAAAGTCTGGCTGGAGCGCCGAGAAGGTGCACCACAACTTTGACAGGCTGACCCAGGGGGTGAAGCTTGCCGCCTATGATCCAAAGTCCATCATGCATTATCCCGTCGATCCAGGAGAGACCCACAGCCTCGTCACATATGTGCCTGAAGCGACCAACCTGTCCGAGGGCGACAAGAAGTTTCTCATGGCCATCTACCCGAAGCCGACAAAGCCGACGACAGTGGTCAAGCCTCCGCAGAAGCCATTAAAGGTTGCACCCAAGAAACCCTCCAAAAACCCCTCCAAGAAAGTGAATAATGACTACCTGGTGCAGCGTCTGACTGCTCAGTTGGTGATGCAGTTCTGGATGGAAAATGCACTGTTGGAAGCAAGGAAGTCTGAGGAGAGGCGTCTCAGAAGAGCCCAGAAGGAGATGGAGATGATGAAGTATTTCTTTGACCCTTTTGTGGTCAATCAGGTTGTGTTGGTTCCCTGTTACTACTGGTATTAACTATGGGTGTAGATACGATGGCGATGCGAGGCACGAAGAGTGTGCGTGAGGACTACAGTTGTGTTTTCTTTGTTGAGCCGTGCTATAGCTATTATGCCGGGTGCTTGTCTTGTTCTTTGCTCTTGAGATTGACTCACCACACACTCCTTTTCTAGTCTTATATCAGCAACCTAGGTACACATCGATTTCAAATGACGCTTTTTAGCATATTGTCATATATTCTTCGCAGGTTTGACACCTGGAGAGTAGAAAATGACTGCCTATATATATCATCCTCGATCCACCTGCTGCATCCCACTTGTGCCCTGGTTGAGAGATACCTTCAGTAGAAACATAAATCCATGCATTCTTCTCGCGTTCTAATAACGTTAGAATGGCTATGATAAAGCCACGATGCCAACTCCGACTATTCGGAGCTATAGCGGTGTTGGGCGTAAGTTGATCTCCGGCTTGGCTCTATGGAGATGCCCCACGAGTCAGTCCCAACCAAACGGACACAGTCTGGTCTGCTTCCGTTCTTGTCTTTTTGAGTTTGTATGGGGACTAACTTACCCAATCTCTAGCTCCGGCTGCACTTTGCTTACGCCCTTGTCCAAGTAGCGGACATGTGGGATTGCCCTACTTGTTTTGGACTCGTAGACACTCCGTCAATGGCCACATCCGTAGTCTACCAAGAGTCCGGGCCTTGCAATCACCGCAATTCTCTTCTATTTCTCTTCATTATTCTATTTTTTCAGGCCACTCACCAGAGCATACATCTATCCCTATCTTAGTAGCCTTGATCATCATGGTTTTTAGATTATTGTGCCATATAAACCAGAGGTTGGCTTCCTTTCAAGATAGGGAGATATTATATAGATTGATGTAAGAAATAGACGGCCAACAAGACAAGCCGTGTCAATGACCACATGCTCCCGATTCCACACATTCCCTAACAATTACGGTGTGTAACACCCCCCTAAGTGCAGCCTGTAGCACGGTTGCTAATGCAGACATCAATGTTGTTGACTCCGCCATATGCCTCGACGCTGTACTGGTTGAGATCGGAAGCGCTCAAGGCATCCTGAACCAGCTGCTGCGCGAAGTAACCGGTGAAGCCAGCGAGTGGCTTGGCCCATGAAATACAAGCTCCGCTGGAACAGACGCTTCTAGGGTTGATGGGGAAGACTGTCCAGGCCAGATTGCCAAGGTAACCGGCGAGTACCTGGGCCCCAAAGCTGCTGGCAACGTGCGACCTCGACCTGGTCCAGTTCCAACGAGAGCGTGCCTCGAGAATGTCACGCTTGTCGACGTGGACGCACTGGCTCACGTGAGGAATCATCACCTCGTCGACCTCGCCACAAAGCCAGGCAGTGTCATCGGCCTGCTCATGGTTCATGTGACCGGCCATGGTTGCGTTGACAAAGGTAACCAGGATCTTGCCCTCCTCTCCTCCAGCACAAGCAACAGCGTAATCATGCACAGCTGCAATAGCGAGTTCCTTCTCGGAGCTGATGACAGAGAAATCGTAGTGCGTGGCGTCCTGGCCGAAGATCTTGTCCATGACATTGGAAAGATAGATGTCCTCAAAGTCAGCCGAGGCGGCATTCCGAGCGTGCAGGGCGGTGCCAGTCGTAGGCATGGCGTGGGCCACGGGGAATACCTCATACAGAGCCATGCCAATTGCAATGGCAGCTGCAGAGGTAGCCAACTGAGTGAAGCGTGTCTTCATGTTGAGAAGCGAGTACTGAGGCAAGTTTGAAAAGGCTTTTGTGAGTAGCTACTGTTGGTGAGGGACTGAGGATACTGATGGTGAAGTAAGATGAGAGAGTGATTTTCTGAAAGGACTCACAAGACTTTATATACTCGATGGACTTCTAAGTAGTTGAGAGATCAGCAGAGCTTGCCAAAGCTGTAAGAGCGCTTCGATAACCTGGACACCGAAGCTCTCCGGCTGCTGTCTCACATCTTTCCTTACATAACGGTTGACATTGATATCGTAATACTCCTTGATAGGAAGGTAGCCTCATACTCAGAGCCACATTTGGTCAGATTGTAGCAATTGAGACCCAATTCTGGTCAGAAAAGAGTTCAGCTGAGAGAAATATCATGCCGAGAGCCGAAAGATCCTTGTCTTTGCTGCTGAGAAGAGCTCCGCATACCAGCATGCCGACAAATACAATCGTCGAGATGACTTCTTTCTCCAGTTTTATGTGTGCGGACGGAGATTTTAACCGGCGGCCGCCTGCGGGAAGCCTAGGGAGCTCCCGTAGATCTAGAACGGTCGATGTCGGCTGCTGAAGTAGACAGAAGGGTTGAGGACGTTGTTATGGAGCAACTCCGGGTGGCCGCCTGCATATTTCTAAGATTGAGGCGTTTATCGACGGAAGTACGGCACGCTTTATTGTAGCTACTTAGCACCGGCAGTTGAAAAGCAAGCCAGTGTTGTGAGAAGCCCAATCGTTCCGGGAAAGCGAGAAACGCGATTGGGCCACGGAGCAGGTCCTTGGTTATTCATGGGAGACATTGGAGTGACAATTACTGAGTAAATACTGCATACAATGTATCTTTTGCTCCAGTAACGCTAACTACTCACTGTACAAACAACACACAGCTGAGAGTACAGGTCCCGATGCTAACACAATGTGTCCCGGTTTCCGTGACCCAAGTGGGAAGTGCATGCACGAACCGGTGAGACAGTTGCAACGCTATTAACGAAAACGGCTCTTACAAAGGATTTATAAGGTTCTATCAGATAAGAGCCCATATCAATACGAGCTGGTGTGCAGGTCAATGAGTGGAAACACAGGAAATGCATGCAGCTGTCGAACTGGCTTGGAAAGATGTAAATAATGCTCGGGTAAACTAAGTACTATTCATATATCGCGTAGATTAGTAACAGGAAGCAAACAGCTGCTGCACAACATGGCAGTACTTATATGATACTACCTTGCCATTATGGTGATACGAACAAGAGTATTCGGGGGCATCCCCACGTGTCGTAGCATGTCAATGAGGAGGGCTACCCCCGATGGCGGAGTGGTTAACCGCCTGGGCAGACCTTCGCAGCTAGCCTACAGAGGTACCGGGTTCGAAACCCAGTAGGGNNAGCTAAGCTACTCGCCGATTATTATTAGCTACGGGGTCCGCCGTAGTGATCGACCTATCGCGAAAGAGCTACCTACCTAATAGAGCTAACTACGGCCCTTTTCGGCTTAAGGCATAGCTATTAGACGATTAGATTAGTAGAAAACTAAAAGCTATAGGGGAGCC
>JABFEX010001236.1:0-26211 GCA_013623515.1 Fusarium illudens | reverse complement strand
CCCCCCACACCCCAAACGAATCTCGCCTCGCCGCACACACCAGCCAGACCCTCCCCCCCAAAAGGAAATGATGGCCCGGTCCCGCGGGGGATGTCTTAATTGTAAGCGGCGCAAACGCAAGTGTGACGAGACGCGCCCCGGCTGTCAGGCCTGCGAGAAGCGTGGCATCCTCTGCGAGGGCTATGCCACGCCTTTACGCTGGGCGAATGGCATCGCTTCGAGGGGCCGGTTCGCCGGCGCGTCGGCCCCGGACGTCCAGGCCGGAGCTAGCAAGGCTCCGGCAGACGATGGTGACAGTGCCGGGCAGTCTACCTCTTCCCCATACTCTACCCCTGGCCATGCCGGCTCGGTCGCCGCTCGCTCTGACCTATCACCGACCTCCACCGTGTCCGACACGCAGGAGCAGGTCTTTAAGAAGTGTTGGAACTCCTCTTTTTTCTCTTCCCGAGGTAAAATGCTTGCTAAGGTTTGGCTAGTTCTTCATTCTGGACTGCATCGGCTGTACACCACGGAAGCGCACTGTTGGGTCCAGCCCTTCTTCGAGGAGATGGGCAAGCAGAGTCCTGCTCTGGTCGTCATCTCGGTAGCCATACAAGGCTATCTTGATGATCGCTGTCGCGGCTTGTCCCTCGCCTCGATGGAACGAGTCGACCTTGCGTTGCAGACATTCCGACAAGAGCTCTCTGACCGCCATGAGAAGATGCATACCGCTACCGTCTGTGCTGGTCTGTTGGTTTGTACAATTTGCGTAGGTTCCCAGTCTTGCCCATGTCTCCTTGCCCGTGTCCCCTTGCTCTCCCGTGGACGGCCCATCTTCGCATCTTGACTGGTAGTGACACCAATGCAGATTTTCCAAGCCCAGCCGTGGACTAGATATATCGATTTGATGACAAACGTCTACGACCTACGGCATAAACTGACCATCCCGGGTCTAATACCAATAGAAGAGTTGTACACGCGCCATGTCTTGGAAGTGATGGGCGTCATGGATCTCCCGTCTATGGTTATTGGTCGAACGGGTCAATCCGTGGGAGTCTGGAAGCTTCTCCGGAAGCTCCAAGACACCCAGAAAGAGGGACGAGTTAACGGGATCGAAGTTACGTCAGGCATGCCCATGTCTCTACTCGATATCTTTGCAAGCATCCTCGACAACGACGCCGAATATACAGAGAACAGGTTATGGACTTGGTCAGGACAACTCGGCGAGTATCTGCAGTGCCACCTCTGGGACTGCTGGAGGTTCTCCGCCATCCTCGAGGTACGGCGTCGACAAAGGCTGGATCGAAAGCAGAGGGGGGTTGAAATTAGTAACCACGAGGGCTCCCCGGCAGTCCCCAACACAGAGCTGATCCTCTTCCGACTCATGGCCTCGATGGATGCTCTCCATCGCGCATTCGAGCTACCACAGAACCAACATCTCCTCGTTCACAACGGACTCGTGTACCCTCTGGTCACTGTGAGCCTCGAGGTTCCTCTCCTACAGGACCACCCAGAGTGGAAGCACACCCTCGACAGCGTGCGGTCCACCTTTCTCGAGAGGGACGCGTTTAACCTGATCAACGTGATATTCGAGCTACTAGACGAAGCGTGGCAGACTGGCACATCGACTTTTGACATTGAAGAGGCGGCTCGTCAGAGGGGGGTTGAGATTGCTGTCTTCTAGAGGGTTTTTGGGTTGAGAAGCATTCTACAGAGGCGTTGGAAGGGAAATTGCATGGACTTGAGGATACCATATACATAGTGTTGGCGGTGCATTGGATCTCGTTCGTTTATTTGGGATTGCTGGTGTTATATTGATGAATTAGATCTCTTTGAAGCATTCTCATTGCTCTGGAGCCAACGTTCCCTTGAAGGAATGGACTAATAGGAGAAGGCCAAGCAGAGAGTTATATGATCAGGGAGAGGTGTGGTGCAGATGGATATATTTGAGGGAGGCCGGCGTTCAATGACATTATTGGGAACAGCATTAGACTCGAAATTGTATCGACGATAAAGTCATCTCAGAGGGTCTTCCAGCTTGGTTTGTTTGATTCTTGTAGGCCAATGCTATCGTGTAAATACTTGGCCTACTGCGGGATCTGGTGGTCCTTCGCAGCAACTCCAGCTGCCCATTGGTACTTGGCAGCCGTGTGCTCTGGTAGAGGGTGCTTCTGACCCGGTAGGCCATAGAAGTTCTCGCGATAGGAGCCCCCTGGAACAGCGTAGTCATCCCAGAAAAGTCCTCTTGCCCGAAGCTCCGGAAGTAAGAGCTCGATAATGTCCTTGAAGGACTGGGGGAAGAGAACATAGGCCTAGAAGAAAGGTTAGCAAAGCCCAACAGCAGTGCTCGGTTGACTTACAAAGTTGAAGCCATCAACGTCAGCCTCGTCGATCCATTCTTGGAGACCATCAGCCACCTGCGAGGGAGTGCCAACAAGAAGAGGGCCGTTTCCTCCGAGGCTGATGTGCTCGGCCACGGTATGCTTGGTCCACTTGGAGTTGGGTGGTGAGAACTTGGCATATCCTTCAACAGTCGATCTACACAACTCTTAATGTCAGTAGAGGAACCCAGAGGGAGTGTTGGGTAGAAACTAACCGGACAGCGTTGCTTTCAACTTGTCGAAGCTCCTCATCATCCCCATACTGGTTCAGATCGATGCCAGTCCAACCACCGAACAAGGACAATGCACCCTCGTGAGAAGCATACTTCTTGTACTCGTTGTACTTGGCCAACGCCTCCTCTTCAGTCTTGCCGATGATGGGAGTCACCAAAGCAAGAACCTTGATCTTGCTAGGATCTCTACCGAACTGATCCCGAGCCAGCTGTCGAATCTCGGCAATGTTCTTCTTGCACACCGAAGGAGCATGTGCAGATGTGAAGATGGCCTCTGCGTGCTGAGCCGCAAAGGCCTTTCCAGCTTTAGAGGCTCCCGCCTGGAGGAGAAGCGGCGTTCGTTGAGGACTGGGGTCCACGAGATGAGGTCCTGGAACGTTGAAGTACTTTCCCTCGTGGTTGATCTGGCGAACCAGTTCCGGGTCAGTGTAGATGCCCTTTTCGCGGTCTAGCTTGACGGCGTCGTCTCGCCAGGATGATTGGAAGAGCTTGTACATGACCTCCATGTACTCTTCGGCTTGGGCGTATCGTTCATCGTGCTAGGAGGTCAGCTGTGAATTTCATAGTGGTGCTAGTATCTCTCACATCCAGTTGCTCAGTCCTGCCCAAGTTCCTAGCCGCTGAGTCT
This sequence comes from Fusarium illudens, assembly GCA_013623515.1. Taxonomy (NCBI): domain Eukaryota; kingdom Fungi; phylum Ascomycota; class Sordariomycetes; order Hypocreales; family Nectriaceae; genus Fusarium; species Fusarium illudens. Next base: position 22,990 of record JABFEX010001236.1, on the reverse strand, counting down.
AGGTAACTGGTGACAATCTGTATAGAGATTAGCAAGTAACAATCTCATGGGTGCGGCTCCTCACATTCCATCCCAGTCTATGGAAATGTTAGCTCGAGTTCAGTATAGCATGGCAGATTACTCGCCTCCCCTTGGTGAGGTGATCGACAGTCGACAGACGCCTAGCAAGATGGAAAGGCTGCTCATAGGTAGTGGAAACTGTCACACCAAAGCCAATATTCTTTGTCGCTGCAGCCATGGCAGGGACTGTGACCAGGGGCTCGGTGAGGGGCCATTGAGCTCCAGAGATGACAGCAGGGTCCAGAGACTTCTTGTAGACATCATAGCCTCCTGCAAGATCTGGTGAGCATCTGACTGTAAGCTTGATCCCTCAAATCCGTACCTAGAACATCTGCAATGAAGATGCCGTGGAACTTGGCTTCTTCGAGCAGCTTGGCCAGCTCAACCCAGTGCTCTGTCTCCTTGAACTTCCACGACTCATCATCGGGATGTCTCCATAGTCCTGGAGACTGATGACCACTGCCTATGATTTTCAAACAACATCGATCAGCATCACTCCATCGTAACAAAGGCTGGGGAACCAACACATCATCACAAAGGCATTGACAATGAGGCTCTTCTTGCCTTTCCGGCTCTCATCTTGGGACGCCATGGTTTCTGTTGCCGAGGGATTGTCCTACTCCGATTGGACTGTGCTAAGTTCACAGATGTTTCTCTTAAGACACTGTCAACTGCCGGTCTTTTATGATACCCCGGTTACGGAGGACGTGGGCTCTGAAGTAGCTATGGCGTGATTCTCGTCATCATGGTAAATCCTGCAGACTCCTCGCCGTAATGCAAGAAGAAGACTCCAGCAGGGTTCTCCTCTGCAGAACATGTGCCATATCTCGGCACTTGGCGGGAGTGTCTGTCCAGGCGGGGACCGCGAGACGATGGCGCAATTATCAGCGCGTCTTGCTCATGCTGATCACCCCACGCAGTCACGTCTGGAACGCAGCGGAGAACTTCCAGAGGCGGTTAGTGTTTCTTCTTGGTGTTCCTTTATCTCGGGATTTTCACGTCAGTTGTCCGACTGTTGGGCTTTTGGTGTCTGCCTGACAGGCGCCGGACTCGCTCCGTTGGAGATGTGGTGAGATCTTGACAGGTGCTTGGCGTTCTCGGGAAGTCTCCGAAAGGAGAAAAGGCGATAAGCGTTTGCAGGCTATGGTTATGCCGTTTCTTAGTTTTCAATGGCTGGTCTTGCCTTGATGGTTGCCTTGGACATGCTTTTGTTCATGGAGTAATAGAGATGCTGGTGAGTTTTTTGAACTATGCTCTGAAGGTTTGGCTATAGATTGGCTAGATCAGGCACATTTATAGGATTATCCAGATAAGAATTCTTGTAGTATCATCTTGAGTTGTAGAGTCTATCGCTCTACATCGCCTTCTATAGGTTCCAGTCTCGAAATGACGAGAACCTCCCAAACCCAGCCTGACCCAAACCAGTTTTACTCTGGCTATTCTATTCCTTCTTGACCTGTTCAGTCTCCTCACCGGAACCTGAAGTATCATTCTGGCTCTCAACAAGTTGGGAAATGGGAGCTTCTTCCGAGGAGTTGGTGGATGAGCCAAAGTGCTTCAGCACTAACCATGCAGGGAACAATGAAAGTCCCCAGAGCAGAAAGTTGAAATAGACACCTCCAACTTGGGCAAACAGCGGCAGAGAGGTGAGGCCGTAGCTGACGGCCTGCCAGGCCGACTCGGTACCTCGGAGAAGGGCCGAGTAGCGGATGATTTCGTCTTGGGTGTTGGCCAAGTTGTGGATGATAAAGTACCTGAGATGCGAGCATTAGCTAGTGAGATTAGACATGATATTCGTTAGGTATGCTTACAGGAAGAGATAGTTGAGCTGGAAGCCCAAGGTCAGGAAGACAAAGACGGCAAAAGCTGCGCCGAATCCATCGGTGGACCAGTCATAGGTGGGCTTGGTATGACGGAACTTGGACACGAGGATCGTGGCCCAGATCCACCAGCCTCCTTGGAGAGTGGCAATAACAGCAAATGAGGAGCGGGTTCTAGTCTTCAGGGGGACAGAAACGCGATCAAGCCAAGCCTGATGCCGTTGTTAGTCCAAGATGCGTACTAGCTTGTATGAGTGAACTTACTCCCAGAAAGTTACCAGCGATAACAGCGATGAGGCCACCCAGGAAGGACCCAAGGGCTCGAGCTCGTACGGAGAACCACACTATAAGCTGTCAGCACATGTCATGACCTTGGAAGCTGCATCCCTTACAGGAGAGATAAGTGAAAAAGACAGCCTCAGCAAACACTGCTTGGCCAATGAAAAGCACAATCAGGAGGAACTTCTTAGTGAAAAAGAGTCTTGCAGTCTCCTTCAACTCAAACACGGGGTTCTCCTCAATCGACAAGTCCACCTTCTTGCCGTCAGTCCGCTCAACCTGGTGAGGCTTGTTGAGCAGGAAAGCAACAAAAGGACCAGCGGCCTGAATGGCGATGAAGACGAGGAAAACAGTGTACGAGACTTTACCGGCCTCGTTGCGGTCAGAGTTCAGACCGAGGTTGATGGCTCCTCCGAGGATCTGGCCTGAGAGACGATATGTGAGCCAGTAGCCGAGGGCCTTTCCGCGGTTCCAGGGCTCGGGGTATGCGATGGCGATGGCTGCTTCAGCCATCCAAAAGACTCCGGCAGAGATACCGCAGAGAGCAGCACCAAACAATGTCAGCCACTCTGTTCCGAATCTGTTGTTTGTGTACAAGCCTGCTGCATAAGGGGCATATCCGATTCTATCATGTCGTCAGCGGCGGACCTATCAACACTCTAGTTAGGTCTGCAACATACGTTCCAAAGATCAAAGCTCCCTTAATACCGATATACCGAACCAGCGTGCTAGAAAAGTAGCACGACAGAACCATGAGGCAAAAAGTCAAGGCGTTAGCAGCGTTGACCAGCTTCGGCGACGCGGCACCGCCGGCGCCGAGCGAGTTCATGGCCGTCCATATACCCGGGGCTGCAAAGTTGCAGAGGCCCAGGATGGTGATGTTGAAGAATGTAGAGCGGTGCCACCTGACTTTGTTGGTGTCAGCAGCAGATCTTACAAGATGTCCGGGTTGTAGAGACTCACCAGGGTGGAGCTGGTCCTTGGGAGGAGCAACCTCGCTTTCATCGTGACGAGACTTGGAAGCCATTCTGTCTGTCTCGCTCTAGTAACACTATATAACAGGAAGAGCTTGAAGAAAGAAGAGATGAGATCAACTGGAAGATCTAGTGAGACGCAGGGCCCTGACACGAAAAAGAAAAAGGGTGTCAAAGATCATCATTTATATTTCCCTTCCCAACCTAGGAACCGTTTCCTCTCGATAAGACAGCACGCAATACCATCCCTGGGCCTGCATGGACAGGCTCGACTGCCGAACCTCGAGCATGCCATCCCCCATCTAGCGCGAACGCGTGCCAGCTGCGGGATTGCGTATTACATGGCGCTTCGAGGCCCAGATTCTCGGATCCCCCAACCTCTCGGGGATGTTTCTCATGCCGACCTAGCTATCTCTCATCTTGCATTGGGCCTAGAGGTTTCCCTCTTGGCGAGACGAAGTAGCGGCTCCGGATGTTAGTCTTCTCCAAGATCCCTGCTTCACGTGGAGTCGCGGCCGACTCTGGTGGCTTACGCGAGCCCAAGGGCATATGGCGTGCAAAGAACCATGCCATTGTTAATTCGAAGCACATTCTCCTGTATGCAAAGCTCTTTCTTTATTCGATATACAGCAGGTAGAAAAGCTACGGGATGCTCCACCAGCTCTCATGCACGTCTCGCAAGTCTATCTCGTCTGGCCGTTTCAGATACGGAGTCAAGTCCGCCTCTGGATCCGTCTCCTTCCTCGTCCACCCATTGCCAAGGTACCAGGCGAACCGGTTCTTCGAGTCCCCGAGATACTTGTACTCCCAGTCCTCCCACCTTGGCTCCCTCCGGATCGCGGTGATGTGCCCTGCGCTTCCGGGCCAGAGACCGTGGATCCTAGCTCCGGGTCTTCCTCCGTTGTACCAAGAGCTGCACTTGTCCGTGAGCACAGTCTTGGCAAAGAAGGCGTCCGAGAACTCGGTAAAGTCATCAGCGGCCTTGGAAGATGGCGTAATAGACTTGATGCCCTCTCGGGATGCCTTTCGGAGCACCTTGGCAAAGTACGTCAGCTGCGTCTCGACGCTATGCGGCACCGTCCCAGACGGCCCTGTCGCCTGAGGACCATGAACAAAGAGAAGGTTTGGGAACCCAGGCGTCGCTAGTCCAAAGTAGGTATAAGGGAAGCCATATACACCATCGGCCTTCCACAGGTCGCTGAGCTTCTGCCCGTGAGCCTTGATGGGAAAGGGAGGGACCATGTCGACGTTTGCGCCCGTAGCGCAGATGACGGCGTCGACATCCCTCTGCACGCCATCCTCCGTCTCGATACCCGTCTCTGTGAATCTCTTGATGCGCGTCTGGATGTATTCCACGTTGTCTTCTGTGATGGCCTCGAGGTATCCTGGCCCGGGAGTAAGACGTCGACAATTGGGAGAGAAGTCGGGAACAATGTGCTCAAGCAGCTCGGGCTTCTTGACAAGACGCTTCTTCATGATGTTGATGAACTGTTCTCGGAGCTCATTATTCAGCTCACTGTTCCGGAAGAAGGTCCCAAAGCGTCGCCAGTATATCCCCTCGAGATCCTTTCTAAAGGCCAAGTACGCATCGGGATCCTCTACCCACAGCTTCTTCTCCTCCTCCGTGTACGGCTGGGGCTCAAGCTTGCGCTCCTCTCCAGCCCAAGACGCAGCGATCCACGTCTTATTCCGTGCGTAGTGGTCCAGTCGACTCACCACGGGCTGCAGATTCGCCACGACCTGGATGCCGCTGGCCCCGTTGCCAATGACAGCCACCCTCTTGCCCTTGGGGTCAAAGTCGGCGCTCCAGTTGGAGGCGTGTCGCAGATGACCTTTATAGTCGGATATTCCGGGGTAGTCGGGTAGCTTCCAGGCGTTGAATCGTCCGACAGAGGTCAAGATGAACTCGTTCTTCTCGATCGTCACCTCGTCCGTCTGCACGTTTCGCAGCGTCGTGATCCAGACGCCCTCGGCATCATCCCACGAGACGTCCTCGACTTTGCGGTTGAGCTTGACGTACTTGTAGACGTCGTATTTCCGCGCGACACCCTGCCAATAATCTCTGATCTCATGTCCGGGGGCATACCTGTCCGACCAGTCTGTCTTTGGTGTGAATGTCGACTGATAGACGTGGGAGGCAATGTCACACCTCACGCCAGGATAAATATTCTCAAACCACGTCCCTCCCTAGTATCTTATCAGTAAGTTGTCTCGGTTCACTGATTGCTTACACATACCACATCGGCATTCTTCTCATAAATGCTAAGCTGAATCCCTGGCACCTTTTTCGGTAGCAGCACCCCTGCCAAGATGCCAGCCAAACCGCCACCGATAACGCCGACCCTCAAGGGACGAGGCTCGTCGACGAATCTGTCGATCAGGGCAAGGCTTGGATTGTGGTAGGGAGAAGTGGCATCGACGTTTGGGCCATCCAGCACGGGAGCGGCTCCGTTGGCCGGGGCTGGCTTCTCAATGGGCAAGCTCCCCGGTGCGGCGTCGTGCGATAGACCAGGCTTCTCAGCACTCAGGAGATTGGCCGTGCCATTGATGACAGCTGCTGTCGCCATGATCGCGGGGTAAACAAGACAGGTTACTTGTTCTTCAAGACAAGAGCTATGGCATCCTTCTAGCTGCTTCTTGAGGTTCAACTCGGGTCCCTATAAGAAGTCCAAACGACGGTTACTCCGACTTTCTTTTTCCCCTTATCGTGACTCTCACTGAGCACGTTAACCCGTTGGTCCGTGACATCATTCCCCTCCAAAGACTCCTCTCGCAGGGCCATTCGCTGATGCAATTCTCGTCCTTCTGTCACCATGCAAACACCCCTCAATCACGCACCAGCCCCACGGTCTTTCACCATCACGGCCCCACCACTCGCGACAACTCCTCGACATGGACATGGGCTCTAGCGGCCAGTGGAAAGCTTGTGTGGCTTGTTCTCCCCTGTTTGAGTGCAGATCGCTCCTGTCGGGCACATCTGGCATCAGCAAAGGGCGTCGGCCAGTCAAGCGTCCCACGAGCCGAGCGGGTGATGGGCCGCAATCGGCCAGCCGAGTTGAGCATATCGGGGTGCCACTCAGCCCTCTGAAACGGTCATTGTATAGCCAATGGCTTGACTGGCAATGGCGTGCTTACATATCTCAAGATGGTAGCTGGGCTGGGTAGTTCGTGAGCATCGTCGGTTCGTCCAGGTTGATCAAGTTGAGCCAGAGGACTCGCACTTGCGAATGAGATTGAGGGGGCCAAATCTCATTTTGTTTCTCAGATATAAATTTTAACCTGATCTAGATCGTCTTTTATCGCATTTCATCTTTAATTAGACCAGTTCAGTCGATGATGACTTGTCATCCCTCCATCCTCGACCTATCTGTCTGTGCCACTGCAAAGGTCTATTCACAGTGCAACATTCCCGCATAAATCTACATCTTTTCTCCCTCCTCGACATGTATCAATGTTTGGGAATGTTCTCTTCTTTTCTGGCTAGTCCCTCCGCACGAGAATCTGCTTCATGTGAACCTCAAACCCGCATTTGCATACAACATGCCCCGACCACTCTCTAGAACGCCATATTCAGCTTTTCCTACCCCCAGCAAGCGTACTTTCGGCATCTTGGCTGCGAAAACTGCTTGTCACAAGTGATTCTCACTGCGAATACAGATCCGCGTCCTTCAATGCTCCTTCGAAGTGTTCTCCTCCATATCGATCTCAGTCCGGTTCAGAAACCATCCCATGCCTCTTTTCAAAGATTCAGCTGCAAAAGACCTTCTGTAAAATCTCTATAGCTAAGAGCCCAATGAGTATATCATACGCACTGCGATGCTTCAACTGCATTTATCTCGCAGACTCGCATAGGCACTATGCACTTTCCTCCAACATCAGATAAGCGTATTAGCAGTGAGTGAATCCAGCCAACGGTGTGTCTACTTCAAAGTCGCTTCTCTTTCATTTCTTAGCTTCTAAACGAAGCTATTCTCTTCCAAGGGTCTCTTATGTTCCAGCTTAATGTCAGCGTCTGCTTTTTCGTCCACATCTTCCCAAACTCTCGTTGCCTCTACAGCGCTTCAATATCTCTCACATCCCTGAATTATGCATCTCAGACCAAGAACAGTGCATATGCCTAACAACCCTCTTACACATATCAGGCTCGCGCAAGAATCATGTTTACGCACCTAGGTAGGGTTGTTCTCCCTTGGCTTGACTCTTCGCTCTTTATTCTGGGCTGGAACTAGACTGCTCCGAGAGCACGTGTGATCTTTTACACCCGCGGAGAATAAAGAGGTTACCTGTACCCAAGCATGAAAGCGACCTAATATGCAAGGTCGGTACGGCTCTTTGGCATGGAGTTACAATATCGTTCGGGTTATATGATACATCTCAAAAGCCATAAATTAGTATCAATGAACAACACCAAGGAATCTTTTGGCTCTCTATCGTCGCAGGGGGCAAGAAGTAATGTCAAAGAATCTCCTGAGATGCCAAGAGGGCCCCTCTCAAGTTGAGAATGAGGTTTTAATGACCTAGGTCGAGGATGTTATTTGAGCGAAAAGCCTCCCATGTCGATGAGACCAAGTTCAGTGCTTTGGGCAGTAGAAGTGAGACCGATTTTGAGAGCCAACTCGAGACATCCAAGCCAATCGCTAATAAAATTGAGGAAGGGTCGAGCATGTAAAAAGAAACAGACATCAGCTCGTTATGAGATGCTGTTTTGAGACAATCTCTGCCCAGTTGGATAATACCAGTTCCCTGTCGGCCGCGCAAGCGTAACGTCACCTCTTCTCAAAACACCATCTCACCCTGCAAGCGACAAGTTAAGCCTCTGCGGGCGAGGCTATCTTTAACTCCCGTGCACAAGGCGCCGTAAGCACTGCCGGGATGTAGTTTCGGTCTCGGTCTCGGTCTCGCGGGCCACCCAGAATTAACCTATAGCACGTCTCGACCCGGATTTTAGCATCAAAGTTTAAGCTGATGTACCAGGATATTTCCTCTATTCGTCTTTTTCTCTGCCCATGTCTACGGGTGCCGTTTCTCCGACGAGATGCTGCAACGGATGCCCCGGTACTTCAACGAACCAGGGGAAAGCCTCTCTGACGCGTCAAGCAACGCTGTCTTGGTGTTTTATGCCGTTTGAGCCTCGTCAGCTATGCCAGGTAAATTACAAAGCTTGATCCATTTGGGAATGGTTTTCTTCCAAGAACTGTCAAAGCTTGTGTGGCCATGATGCTTCAGGCCCACAAGGCTGATGGGCAATGCGCGTCCATCAAGATACTATTCTCCATGTCTAGTAGCACCAAAGTTTCATCGTAGCATCGGCATTTTCCTCTTAGTGTCTTGATGTCCTGCCAAGACTTGTATATAATGACCGTGAGAGTTCCAATCCATCCCAATCTCGACCTCACCACCATCGACGAATCCTCATCCAGCACTCTCAACTCTCCTTGTTCCAAATAATTCGTCACTCGGCTTCAAACTCAGCCATGGCCACCACAAACAACCTCCCATCAGCCAATAGCGTAAACCTCGCCTATGCAGCTTTGGGTATTTTCGGCGCCCTCTTTCTGCCAAGCTTGTACATCACCTACAAGCATGGAAAGCCCGGTATCATCTGCTGGCCCATCTTCGTGTCGTATTTCGGTCTTCGCTTTGCGTCGGACGCATATCTCATCATCCGTCGAAACGATCCCGAGGAGCCAACTACCGTCACCATGATGACCAATGCCGGCAGCATTGCTTGCTTGTCGTTGACTCTCATCGGCATGATCTATGAAGCGTGAGAAATATCCCATCAAAAAACTCAGTAGCTGTGCTCTAACACTTGGCAACAGCCTTAACCTCATCCCATCTCACTCCCGACGTTGGGGTAGAAAGACAATGCTCGGCGTCACCCATCTCGGCAACACCGTCGGGATCGGCATGGCAGCATATGCAGGAAAGCCAGACGACAATGCCCCCGGCGGCGTTAAAGACGAGACCCTCAACAAGATCGGCAATCTCCTCATGTTCTTGGTCATGGTCGGTGTTTTGTTCTGGCTATGGCCTGCCACCAAGCGTGTTCTCTCCGCACGACAAGAAGTCAACTACAAGGCCTCCAAGGTGCTCGTGATGGCTGCTGGTCCCGGAATCGTTCTTCAGTTGATCCGACTAAGCTACAGCCTGACGTACGCCTTCAACCGCATCTCAAGCTTGGATCCAGTCACGGGCAGCTTCGCCACGAGATTGGTGTTGATGTTTGGGACGCAGCTGTGCATTGTTCTGGCTATTGTCGCTGGTGGATGGCTTAGCAAGGACGCGCAGCCTCAGCCGCAGATCAAGGTTGGAAGTGCCGACGTTGAGATGAACGGGGCTTCAGAGAGATTGGTCAGACAACAAGAGGCGGGGGTTGTTTGATAGTCACTTGTAGTGGCTGCCGGACGACCTGAAACAATTCTTACCAGACGTCTCGTGGATAGTTGACAGGGATTGGAAGCAGGGGGTCTGAAGGCAGAAGAAATAACTGTCGGTATGCTTCCCGAGTGGTGTGCTACCAGTGACTTCTGAACGACTATTTTTCGGGTTAAAGCCGTGAAGGAGCTGCAAGCCTGTAACAGAGGGTGGTGGTCGGGGGGAGCATGAAGACTGTGCATTGTGTGCTACTTCTTACCAATTCATTAATATATTTTCTTTTGTTACCACAATGACTTCTCCTTTTAGACATCGAGTCCCGGCCCCCCGGGCAAGAACTCTTAGTTTTCAGCATCGAACCTGATCATACATAATACTGCCTTGCTTTCATGATTATTTATTTCTTCTCATTCATATCTACTACTTTCTCTTTTCCCTCTCGTATACCTCCCATCAATGACTTTATAAACGCGTCGTGACGTCAGTTCACAAAAGGCCTGAAAGTTAAACCTAGAAATGACCACCTCAATGCGATGTTCGGAAACGCGCTGGTGGAAAGTAGAAAATGACAGGAGATGCGAAGAGATAATTGAGATGATATATCGACGTTTGCGACCAAGAGTGAGGCTATATATTGTGACTGAATGACGGTTGTGGCTCAGATCATGGAGTTGTGGAGAGGCACCCAATATCTATACGACCATATTAGTCCACCGACAGAGAAATGGAGGTCATGATAGGATTGCCACGAGTCATGCGACCATAGCGTGCCGAGGCATGATCCTGGAATAGGCAAGTGGTAATTACCGTCAGACAACCTCCACTGAGTGCCTGTGTGTGCCTGCGTGCCTGTGCTATGTGGCCCTCTGCCCAGTCACGTCTCACTTGGCCTCTGCCCACCTTGACGCGTTGTGGCAAGCTCAATTCCGCCCGTCGCGGTGCGCGGTTATCTTTTCAGTGGAGCCCATTATCAATAAATACCTGTATTGATGCTTGCACGTCCGGGGAACGCTTATCAGGTGGACCTCGTAATCTCGTAAAGGAGCTGATTTCGCCAAGAGGAGATGATAGGGAGAGACTGGATAGGACTTGTCTAGTCAAGGAGGAAAGAAGCCTCGAGAGGAAAAAAAGGTATGCTATGTTGGCATCAACAGCGCGCTCTTGACGTCGGACCGCGCGGAATCTAGCCGCGATGCTTCACACACACACACACTCTCTGACAGCTTGCTGCGAACCCCAAGCCAAGCCACTGTCGTGTTCCCCGGACGTTCTAGCCTGATCAGGCCAAAGATAAATCGTGGAGGAGCGGAGCTGAGCTGGGAGCCCCTCCTCCACACCCGTATGAACCTTGCCGACCCTTGTGCTTTACGATACGGATACACGCGACCGGCTCGTCGCTCCTCAGCTTCTCTCCTCTGCACATCCCGCCAGAGCCAGAGCGCTCATCTACAAACCTCGCCAATTCACCTCCACACGCGACAGCAGACAGACACAAGCATCAATGGAGCACGGCAGAAGCGACGACGCCGACCAGGCACTCGCCCGCCTGGGCTACAAGGCGGAGCTCCCGCGAAACCTCAGCATGCTCAGCGTCCTGGGCCTCTCGTTCGCCATCATGGCGGTGCCGTTCGGACTCTCGACGACAATGTACATCACCCTCACAAACGGCCAGGCCGTGACGGTCCTCTGGGGATGGGTCCTCGTGTCCCTCATCTCGCTGTGCATCGCCGCCTCTCTCGCCGAGATCTGCGCCGTCTTCCCAACGGCCGGAGGAGTGTACTTTTGGTCAGCCATGCTCAGTACGGAGCGCTACGCGCCCATGGTCAGCTTCGTCGACGGATGGCTCACCCTCGTCGGCAACTGGACCGTCACCTTGTCCATCAACTTCTCGGGGGCGCAGCTCATCCTCAGCGGCATCACCATCTTCAACGAGGATTTCGTGGCCAACGAGTGGCAGACGGTGCTGTGCTTTTGGGCCGTCATGCTCGTGTGTGCGCTGGTGAATGCCTTTGGCTCTCGATACCTGGATCTCATCAACAAGGTCTGCATTTACTGGACTGGAGCGAGTGTCATTATTATCATCGTCTGTTTGTTGACGCTGGCTGATACACGCCGGTCTGGCGCGTTTGTCTTTTCGCATTATGATGCTTCGGCGAGTGGTTGGCCGGAGGGGTGGTCATTCTTTGTTGGTCTATTGCAAGGTAGCGAACGACATCCCACACATAACGTACCTATCTTAGAGTACTAACATGAACAGGTGCCTATGTCCTCACAGGCTACGGCATGGTCGCCTCCATGTGCGAAGAGGTCCAAAACCCCGAGCGCGAAGTCCCCAAGGCCATTGTCCTCTCCGTCGCCGCCGCCGGAGTCACTGGCGTCATCTACCTGATACCTATCCTCTTCGTCCTCCCCGACGTCCAGATGCTTCTTGGCGTAGCCAACTCGCAGCCGATTGGCACCTTGTTCAAGGTCGTGACGGGATCTGCAGCTGGCGGTTTTGCCCTTCTCTTCCTCATCCTCGGAATCCTCATGTTTGCAGGCATCGGTGCCCTCACTGCTGCTTCTCGCTGCACCTACGCTTTTGCCCGCGACGGCGCAATTCCAGGATACAAGCTGTGGTCTCGTGTGAACCATCGCCTAGACATGCCCGTCTGGGCACTCATCCTGTCAACCACTGTCGATTGCATTCTCGGCTGCATCTACTTTGGTTCCTCAGCAGCCTTCAACTCCTTCACGGGCGTTGCTACCATCTGTCTGTCCACCTCCTACGGTGTCCCTGTCCTGGTCAACCTCATCCGCCGCCGCAAGATCGTCCAACACTCACCTTTCCCTCTTGGCAAATTCGGCCCAATCATCAACGGAATCTGCGTCGTCTGGATCTGCTTCTCCGTCGTCATCTTTTGCATGCCCGTTTCGCTGCCAGTCGACGCCGGCTCCATGAACTATGCTTCCGTCGTCTTTGCAGGCTTTGCCGCAATCGCCTTTATCTGGTACTTTGCCTATGCTCGAAAGAACTTCAAGGGACCCCCCATCAATAGAAGCGAGGCCTTTGAGCCTGGAGTCAAGGTTTTGAGCGGCGAGGCAGGCAGGGGCGCTGCCAATGACGCAGCGGGCGAGATGCAAGAGAAGGACTCAAATTAGAGTATGAGGATGTCAAGACGATCAGGTGTACAGTTACAGAACATTTATAGCGTACTATTCGAGAGATACCCCCATTGAAAAGGATGAATTGATGTCAAGTTGTCTTGTATACTCTATTTCTCCAAAGCAATGTGTTGAAAACCCAAAACCCACAGACTTCCTCCTTCTTCAGTTCTGTCTTCCCTCCCCCTCCCCATATGACCTTCCTTTCAACTCCTCGCTTGTCTCTCACACAGATGAGGAGGGAAGGAATCATCCTGCCCGGCACGAATAACATCAACGAATGCAAAGGTCATGTCTCCCAATCTGCTTCTTACCAAAACTTGAAGCATTGCTCATCTCAATATCACCATCGACGAACCGTAACTTTCACCAACCTCGAGAAAAACAATGAATCAAAATACCTCCCATCCGCTTTTCCGTCTCCCCGATGACATTCGAGACAAGATCTGCCTCCTTGCGACTCCTCCTCGTATCGTCACAGTCCTGGAGGCCCCCCAGCTTTCGGCCCATGCCGTATTCAAATTCCGATACCAACTGCAGTTCTCAGGCAAGCGGCCTTTCATACATCCCTCTTTAGCATACTTTGCTCCCTACTGGCGCCCTTACGTTCTCGGGATGGAAGGATGGAACTTGCTGCTTCAGGAGCCCTACGTACCAATCAGCGAGTCGCCTATTCAGCCTGAACCATGGAGGCCCTCTCAAACTTGCCCTCGCCTAGACCCCGTCTGGCTTGCACGCCGGCCAGAGCTCGCATGGAACCTGTGCCGGAGCTCGAGTCTCTACTCAACGGCCCCAATCCCACCTCTGCTGCACACATGCCGCGACTCTCGACACCGCCTGGAACGGCTCGGATACAAGCTCGCTTTCTCAACTCGCACCTCTAAGCCTCAGACTTGGTTCAACTTCAAGCGTGATACTCTCTTCCTCAGAGATCCCGATATATTCCTCTTCAAAAGGTACTTGGTTGAGAACGAGGGCCGCTACTTTGATGAAACAGTCGTGTCCCTCCCGTACAACTTGATTCAGTTTATGCCTGTAGACCTGCTCAGCATCAGACGACTGGCCCTTCCTTTCGATCTCAAGATCCATTCGGTTGATTCATCTTCCTGGGGCCTCTCATCAAAGACAGTGAGGGCTCTACGAATGATACCCCATGTTGAACAACTGTTCATTGTCAATGGAATCTTCAGCCTTGGAGCCAAAGAACAGACTTTAGATTGGATCGACTGCGACTCGACGGATACCCATCTTGGCGAGGTTCGACACATATCCTTGTGCAAAGATGTCGGCTACTTCGCTACCGAGTTGAGTCTACATGAGCCCTATGTACCTTGGACGCAATTTCCGACCTGGGTAGGCAACCAGTTGAAGAGGCGCCTTCAGGAAGGCCGAGAGGAAGACTTGCGCCATTCAATCCGGACCTGGGGTGTTCCCGACGTCAATGTAGGTTACGTCGGCGCGTCAAAGCATCTGGAGCGTCTCCCTTGCATACGACAAGCGTACTCGGCCGCAAAGCTCAAGGAGAAGGAGGAGTTGCTGTTCAGCCACTATTCCGAATCCGAGGAGCCGGCAATACTCTCATCGAGCAGTGGGTACTGGTCTGACGAGTGACCATAGGTCTGATACAGCATCGATTGAGCGTGGTAGTTCATGAGAAGACAACTTACAACAGCGTACTTGTAGAGGTATTGTGGTAGCAATTGAATAGAACTGGGTGTTATTCCCGTTTCACTCGTGTTCAATGATTACTTCAAGTGCGACATTTAGACTGCTAAGACTGCTGGCAGTATTGAGTGTGTTCCCTAATACTGTGCCCAACCCAACACTCTTTTAATCTCTATGAGAAGGTGAGTGAAGTCATCAATAAATATGCTGTATGATTCCAAAGCTATTCAGGCCGAGGCCAATAGTCTATGATGGCCCCAAGCCTTCTCCGACCAGATTTTTCAATCCTGCTTGTCTGGCAGCAGCAGTGTGCTTGGTTTTTCGAGGACAAGAACTGCCAGAATGTTTCGGTGAAATAGCAACTTGGCCAGCTCATCTTGTGTCCCTTCGCTTAATGTACTTCACTCAATCACACCCGTTCAAGCTTGCACAGACTCGGCAACCTCAACCAGAATCTTACACGTCTCGGGAGATTTACCCAGAAACGGGCTATGTCCAGCCGCTATCCTCGCCTCCTTCATGCCGGGCGTTGACTTGACCAGCTGCTCCTGAAGGGACAGAGGAAAAACAAGGTCGTTCTCGCAGATCAGATACGTCTTTGGGATGGTGATGTCGGTTGCGATAAAGTCGATACCTGTCTCGAACGCGTCTTGGGAGTGCGGCAGCAGATGTGCGTACACCTTTCTTGCTTCTTCTTCTGTGGTATCGTTGTACAGCATTTGGAATCCCTTTTCGTTGATGGTCGACTGCTTGTTCTATACCAATCATGTTAGAGTTAAAGATGACAACGCAGTCGTGGTTATTCACCTTTGTGTAAGCCTCTTGGGTGTTTTGCCAGTCAGGCCAAACTCCACCAAAAGTCGTGAGCAGATCCCATCCCTTGACGGGAACAGCAAAAGCCGCGAGGAAAATAATGGAGCGGAATCCACCCTTCAGCGCTCGCTCAGCTCTCTCTTGGACCCCCTGCCCCTCGGTGGCGACCGTGGCGGGGATGCCTCCGTACGAGTGGCCGACGAGAACCACCTCTCTGCCCTCGTCAAAGTAAGGAGCAGCCGTCTCGAGCACCTTTGTCTTGTCGGCCTCCCAGGTCACACCGTGGGTGCCGTGGCCCATCGAGGGCATCTGGGGGATTGCGCACTCATATCCAAGACGGATGAGCTCGTTCTTGAGGGAGTCGTAGCACACTGGTGGGTGCCAGGCCCCAGTGACGACGAGGAAGACAGGTTTATCGTTAACCGAGCCCATTGTTTTTTGTTGATCTGCGCGGGATGTAACCGAGGGTGGGAAAGTAACTGTGAAGTGGACGATGGCTGGATGTGGCGATGCGGGTAGTTATATCCGGCGATCCGGGCAGTCAGCTTCAAAAACACCGAAACAGATCCGTTTGAGGATCAGGCATGGTATGGTATTCGTGCGCGATTACGGCGGTTCCACATCCTAGTGTCCTCCACATGTGGGCGTGGATAGCTTCAAGCACAGGGGCTGTCATCATACGACGACGAATCCTACGACGCCCCCTGTTCCAGCTGTATCAGGAGACGCCACAGAGCTCAGCTCATCACGCCTTCAGATAAACTTCCCATTGTGACGGAGCCCGTCTATGCGAGCGGTGGGCTCTGGAATGCGTGCCAAGGATCCGGTTCCTGCAGAGCCTTGCTTTTCACCTCCTGCGTATGCAAGGTCCCAGCTGAACATGCCTGCCCTCGACCCATAAGGCTTCCCCTCGGTTAAGGGGGAGAGACCTTGTGTTGGGGGCTTTTCCCATTTATTCGGCACAGACTCGATCTCTCAACGTGGGATGGGCAACCCGGGTCCGTGGTAACGAGACGAATACCTTGACGAGAGACATTCGAGGCTCCTTCCAATGTCTTGCCTGACGACGTGTTTTTGGGAGCTTGCTTTCCATCATCATCATCAAGATTCTTTTACGCATCTGCCATGACGGCGAAACCTGATCCTTCTGATTTCCCGCCCGGCTTCTTGGAGTACGATGAGGGGGCGACGCTGGTGGGCGTTTGCGCCGCCATGATTCCTGTCGCGACGATTATTGTGGGCGTTAGGTTCTGGGCGAGGTGGAGGAAACGAATGCACATTGGAATCGACGATTGGTTGATATTGATATCGCTTGTACGTTGAACTGTACCCTCATCCTTTGCGTTGCTAACCTGGGACAAGCCTCTGCTTTGGTCTGTGGCGATTCTTGCCATTTGTGGTGAGTGCACGCTCTCCTGGGTCAACGCAAGGAGACACAGCTGATCAAGATGTCAGCCGTTCATTATGGTGGTGTCGGAAAGCACTTAGCCGTGGTGCTAAGTGAGGATCCAGATATCTTTGGGAGATCAATGCTGGTGAGTGCGTCCATCTTCCTACGTCAACACTCCATCTAAGAATCCCCAGTGCCTCTTCATCGGCGAATTCACATACGGCACCGTCCTCTGCACTATAAAAGCCGCCATCCTCCTAATGTACTACCGCATCTTCCCAACCCGATTCATGAAAATCGGCTGCTATGTCCTCGGCGGCATCACATTTGCCTGGTGGGTGGCCGTCATCTTCGTCTCCATCTTCCAGTGCGTGCCCGTCCGCAAGGCATGGCACCCGTTTATGGAGGGGGGACACTGCTTGGATAAAAACCAGTTCTTTTTGGGCAACTCGATTCCCAATATCATTACCGACGCCTTGATTCTCTGTCTGCCTGTCTACGAGGTGTCGAAGCTGCAGGTTCGCCGGTCGCAAAAGCTTGCCATTATAGGGATCTTTCTGCTCGGAGGGATGTAGGTCTATTATCGGCTATTTAGGCGAGGCTATGTATGCTGACTTGTGATAGCGTCGTTGTCATTAGTTGCATTCGTCTTAAGGTTGTAATTGACCTCGTTAATGCTGGGCCTGAGGCAGACTTTACCCGTCAGTAGGCCTCCATTAACCTCATTCTTCCTCTGTTCAACTAACATAATCCAGAACTCATCGGACCCTGTTGGATATGGACCACGGTCGAACCCACTATCGGACTGCTCTGCGCAAGCCTCCCGACCATGCAGCCCGTTCTATACCTCCTCTTCGGCCGCTTCATCGGCGGATCCTCGAAAGAACAAGACAACACTTCTGGTCTTGTAACAATCGGCGGCACAGGGTCAAAGTCAACCAACAAGAACAAGCCCCAGACAAAAGACGGGCCATTCAAGAGACTGCACGACAACGACTCGGCCGAGGAGCCCGTCCTGTGGCCCGAGTCTTATATCAACGAGCAAAGCACAGTGGTAGAGAGGACAGTGTATGCAAAGGATGTTGGTCCGGAGGCGATACCGTTGGACTCGATTGCTGTGCATACAGGCATGACGTGGACAGAGTCACGGAGGACGGGTTATTGACACAAGAGATATGAAATAATGAGCATTTAAACAGACATAAATTGATAGAATGACTTGATAGACATTGACAACTCCTGTTCTTTCTTTCATACGCCAGGCTAGATCCCATTTTTAAAGGACGCCCTCGTCAACCAGACATGAGAATCTGGAACAGAGATAAATCACCAAGATCCTCAACTTTTCTTGTCAGGAGGCGACCCTGGCCAGGGCCCTACTTGAGAGGCCCGTGAAGCATCACGATGGAAGACATAGGCCCCTTGGCCTAAATACAGGGTTAGTTAGCGACGTAGTAGCATAGTCTCTATGTCAACTTACGCCAGCGTCGGGGTCAGTATCAAACGTCACTGCGATGCCGTTGATAAAGTCTCCATCTGGAGCCTGAATCATTCTCCAGTTCTCTAGTCCTGGCTCTCCTTGGCCAAAGATTACGAATCTCTCTCTGTTTGTCTTCAACTACATCAAGATTAGTTCACTCTGTCTCAAGCATGGGGGAGTCTAGCACAAACCATGAGTCCTTTCAGAGTATCCGACTTGGACACTCCGATCTCGACGATCCTCTCTCCATTTGCTCCATCCACATCTAGATGGGTCATTTCATGGCCGGGCCAGTTCTCACCGTCACCAATGTATCTCTTCGGCTCCCAGTATCTTTCGACAAACTCGGCCCTGAGGCCAAGGACGAGCTTCTGGGTTGCATCGGTGCGGCTCGGGATGTAGGCTGTGACTCGAGATAGCTTTTCCAGTTCACGCTCCCCTCTTGCCCATGCCAGGGTCTGGTATTCAATGAGATTGTCTTCGGGGCACGTTTCCTCCAGCCCAGGGGGGAAGATGGGAGATATCGTGATCTCTGGGCGCTGCTGCAGCGGAGGCGCGGTATATGCCCAGAGAAGCCTCTGTGCGAGAGGCCCAGGGTTGACATCAAACTCGGGGGGGTTCTCCTCAGAGGTTGACATGTCTAGAATGCCGATTCGCGCTATAACGCCGTCCTGCATGGCATTCAGTTGAGTCCACCAAGCCATTAAGCCGTCAACACCTACCGACCGAATCTGTCCCGCAACGCCCACTATGCAGCTGCGGCCGCAAGGCATCTTACAGCCGGATAAGCCATGTTGCTGCCGACCCAGTTGGAGTCTGAGCCCTGATCGAAATTTAAGCTGACGTCTATCAGTCTCTTCCAGCCCCAACATCAGCCCTCCTAAGCTTAGTAAAACTCACGATAATGCTTTGAATCCCTGTGATGGATGTGCCCCCGGACTTGCGGTTGTCCCCGAAATTAAGCGTCATCTCAGATATCCAATCTCCGGCAGTTATTCGTGCCGCCTCCTTCCTCCCAGCTTCACTGCCAAAGATGCGCCGGCTGCTTCCAAAAACGACGCCGAACCCAGTCAGAAGATCATTGTCGTTCCAAAAGCTTTCGAAGAGGAAACTTCCAAATCGAGACTTTTCCATCTCCTTCAACGAATGAAGCCAAAACGTCCAGGTGACCCCGTCTTGTCTCGGCGCTTGAGTCGGAGCAACCTTGAACATGGTGGACCTGTGCGCCTGCTCAACAATCTCTGCATCAGGTTCCATAGCATACTTCAATTTCCCGGCCTCTTGAAAGTGATCTACGATCTCGACGCAGGACCGCCAGATACGTCTCCTATTCGCCATGGCCATGAAAGGAACTTCGACCCCGAACTTGGGCATTGTCACAGACTCGAGCCAGTTGTGCAGCTTCCAGTAATCAAGTTGTGCGGCCCAAGCCTCCAGAGACACACTCAGGTCCCAAAGCCAGGGCATATCGGTAGCAATTCGCGATTTCCAAAACTGGTTGCTTCGGGTATCGTGGTAGAAGGGCCTTGAAACGCTTCTCAAAGACTGGAGCGTGTCGCACGGTACGATGTTTGCAATTTCACGGATCAGCTCTTTGGAGAGCCTGGAGAAGGGGTCGTTGTCTGGAGTACCAGGCCCCAGAAGTGTGACCTCGGGGGGGAGCTTGAAGCTACCCAACGTCAGTTTCTCGCGAAGGTGATCGTAGAAGGCGTCAACATCGTTGGGGTTTGTGACAGAGAACTGATGACGCCGTCAACATCTCGACCTTGATACCATACTTGTTCTAGCCGCACCTCCTCGCCCGGAATAGGCTCCCAAAACTGATCCATACCCTTCATGGGACCATAGTCGATCTCGAGGCAGGTCGAGTATTGGCCCGATAGACTAGCCATCACAGTGTGCAGCATGCCCCCGTCCACAGAAGGAGAGCCCTTGATGAAGGTCATGACTCTCTGGAGCATTTGGTAACAGACTCTGTGGAAAGGAAATACGGCTGATCTGACCTCGTTCGCATAGTAACTAAGAGATGTTAGTGCAAGGTTGAAGGCCTGCCGGAAGGACTTGCCAGTCAACCTCTGTCTGCCCCGGCTGATTTGGATCTTGAACTGCCATCAGCAACTACTACGGGACGAGGATAAGGGGGCGGGTGCAACGCGGCTTGAGGCCCGCATCTAAACGGTCAACTTACCCTCGCCAGGACGAAGCGTCAGTTGACCCTAACAGCTGAGATTAGGTGTGGTTCATGCAGCGGCAAAGAAGACTCACGTAGTCATCGTAAGGCTCCGCATCAGCAAAGAAGGTCCTGATCGTGTGTTAGCACCTGTGGCATCAGTAATATTGTGTCAGGCTCACCGATCCTCTCCAGAAGCTCTTAGATTGAAGCCGAGGCATGATATCTCGGCCAGCCATGCTAGACTCTCTTGGCTGACAAGCTCAGGATCATACCGCGCATCCTCTTCATCCTCGTACCAATCGTCAGACTCGTCTTCACTTTCTGACTCGTCTAGAGGTGGAAGTCCCTCGCGCCTTCTCCGCACAAGTTCTCGGCGTCTCTTCAAAGCGCGGGGATGAAGGCTTCCGATATCTGAATGGTCGTTCAGAGCGACGCCGCATATGGCGCAGAAGCAGTCAAACTCACCCATGTTCGAAGACTTGGGAGAGAAAAACAAAGAGGAGGTGGTTGGACCAACAGTTAGAGTTCCATAGGTAGTAAGAGCGGGCTCGGGTTGCACCGAATTATCGACTAAAGAGGGCATGCAATTTAACTACCACTCGACAATATTAAACGAGACAAAATAGAAGAAACAAGCCATAATAATATTACTTAATAGCGGCTGAATTATAATTATTTATATTTGCTTTATAGCTTTAGCGTTTGAAAGGCTGTGTCTTTAACTTATGCAATTATCACGATATGCACTTCCGGGGTCTGTGTCGAGGACCGAAATCAGAACGCGTCTCGCACGTAGCGCGTACCTTCTTCTATCATAACGATACCCGTTCTATCTTCCCCCTCCTAGCTTTCTCGATAATCACAGAAGTTTAACATTATAAGAGTTCTAGAACTTGATCTCATATTTGCATTTTACATGCTTTTCTTCTAAGCGGTCTCGAACCTTGCCCTTGCTCTCGTGGCCATGACACCCCAACCAGAGTTCTCCGATGAACTCATTACAAAGCTCACTTCCTCCCCGGAGCTGGATTTGGGTGGAATGGTTCGAAATCTCCCCCAGCCGAAACCGTCAACCATATCTCGGACCTCGGATAGCTCATCACTTGGTCGACTAGATCTCCTGCCCGCAGAGCTGCTCCTCGAAGTGCTCAACCTCCTCGATTTCCAGTCGCTCTCTCGAGTTTCGCGGACCTCACTTAGAGGAAAGAGGGTCATAGAAGCATTACGGTCATATCGTGATGTAATGACACATTGCCCGACGATCCTGGCCGCGTTGGGGAAAACACAGCTGCTCCGATTCCACTCGGCTTCTTTACTTCGACAAGTCCTTTTAGAGCAGCAGTGTGTCTCTTGTTTCGAATTCGGAGCCTTTCTATTCCTTCCAACATGCGAGAGAGTTTGTTTCGAGTGCCTTCTCCAGAACTATGCACTCCGCTTAACCACGGTGACCTTTGCGAAGCGTTGGTTCGCCCTCACCAACCACCAGATACAAAGAATACCCATCATGCGGAGCATTCCTGGGTCTTATTGTGTGAGGTACGAGGTCAAATACCGTCGGTCATTTCGCCTCGTCAGCATCAAGCAGCTCATGCAGTTGGCAATCGATGTCCATGGCTCTCTTGACAATGTGGCCAAGCTCATGCCAGTGCAGGGCTCTAGAATAGGCCCTAACGACTTCTACACGCTCAGGCAGTTCCATGAAGCTCCTTTGCAACCATCAGGGTGCGACCTATCCAAACTCCCATCAAAGGCCAACCGCGTCAATGATAAATATCCCGGGATGGCGTCCGTTCGGATGCCTTCTCTGACCAGCTCTGGGCTTGATTATGGGCGACTATGTCGAGGTTGCCGTTATATGTATGATCAGCACTCTGTGGGATCGTTGCCTGCTTCGGTGCTGCAGGAGCTTGTACCGCCAGGTACTGGCCCAACTCGCCCGCTTCTTGCCATATTGACGCGACTTCGGGCACGGGGGGGGTTTATAGATCATGTCAATCAGTGTTATGGTGTTCGTCGTCTACTCCGAGACTGGGAGGAAGAACAATGAAGGTGCGCTACGGGTGAGAAAGGAGTAAAGCTAGTGCAGCTTGAAAACAATCATTACCCTCGCTACAAAAAGATGGAGAATTCTAAGGAGTGCGTGTTACAAAGGAGGGAACATTCCGGCATGAGTAATTGCACCCCCTCCATTCCCTTCTTTTCCTTCCGAAACGCCGCCCACCGTAAAGCCAGAGACTACCTACCTATGCACAGGTGTATGACATTGACATGCAAAAGCTGACGCGAAAGAGACCCCCAAACGAGGTGAGACAGGGCACAGGTTGTATTATCATTGTCCAGAAGTCTGTTAAACACCCCTCAGCAGGTTGCTTGGGGGTATGGAACAGGCGCTGCATCAATCACGCTTACGCCATTGACCATTGTCGTGGCTGCTCCTCTTCCCGTCGTCTCAGACAGCTCTGCTCTCAACTGCCTCAGCTCTAACTGCGCCTTCTCCTCATCATATGGTTCCGCATGTTCAAAGTCAATCATCCTCGCTTGGCCTATTGAACGATCCACCACAAAGTTAAAGCGATTCACGTCTCCATGAATCAAACCCATGGCGTGTAGTCTCCGCAGCGCGGCCTCGCAAGACGGGAGGTCATCCAGCGAAGCATAAGCTCCAACAACCCGTTCCATGAGAAAACCAATAGCACGTCCATTCTCTATGAGATGACCTAGGAATTCGGGTGCAATTAGGTACTCATCTGGGCTTTAATATTTAGAAATGGTCTCTATCTATCTATCTATCGGCGCAATTATCCCATTAAGGGC
>JABFEX010001235.1:0-27701 GCA_013623515.1 Fusarium illudens | reverse complement strand
ACCTAGTAAGAAAAATCGGGAAAATTTAGTCAAAATGTCGTTCTGTCACACTGATACCTATCGACTTCCGTAGCAACCGAAAGCGGAGAATTATCGCTCGGAGTGCGGAGGGTCCGGGGCAGAGCGAATGGGCTCATTCCGGGACGCGGGAAGCACGGGCGCCGAGCGGTGAGACGCGGCAGATTGAGCTTCGGAGCTGCAGGGTCCTAAAATCCCCTTGTTTTTGGGGGGACTATTTCAAAGTCCCAATTCCCCGTCCCCAACGTGTCTGGTCAAGTCAATTGAGCCGTGACGACCTCTCATGAACGTTCTCTCCCCGTAGACTCGTTCTTTTTTGTACATTCGCCATGCCCAAGACACAACCTCAGTCCGGCATCAGCCGGCTCCTGGGCATCCTCGGCCTCCTGACCGCCCTCCTAGCCTCTATGTTCTACGTGCTAGAGCAGAACCTCGACAAGTTCTACATCTTTGACCTGGAGCACCTGGACAGCGTGTCGAAGCGCGCGCTGGCCGAGCACGGCAACAACACCAGGGCCGTGGTGGAGTACATCGTCACCGAGCTCAACGAGAGGACCCCGGCGCACATCAACCTCCACGAGGAATGGGTGTTTAACAACGCCGGCGGTGCCATGGGCGCCATGTACATTATCCACGCCAGTGTGACCGAGTACCTCATCGTCTTTGGTTTGTTTCCCCCCATCTAAAAGTTAAGAAACACGCCCCCTGACTAACACGCTCAGGCACCGCGATCGGCACCGAGGGCCACTCTGGCCGCCACACGGCCGACGACTACTTCCACATCCTGAGCGGCACTCAGCTCGCGTACGTGCCCGGCTCCTACGAGGCCGAGGTGTACCCCGCGGGAAGCATCCACCACCTCCACCGCGGCGACGTGAAGCAGTACAAGATGCCCGAGGGCTGCTTCGCTCTCGAGTACGCCCGCGGCTGGATCCCCCCCATGCTCTTCTTTGGCTTCGCCGACGGCCTGTCGAGCACGCTCGACTTCCCCACGCTGTGGCACACGACGCGCATCACGGGGCGGGAGATGATTTCGAACTTGCTCAAGGGCAAGTTGTAAGGGGGTGTTAATTTGGTTGTAATAGAGGGATAAAAAGGGATGGGGCTTAGACAGCTTTGGAGAATTGGAGCTGGATATAAAAGGATTGTGTTTGGGGTATTTTAAGGATTACTTCGTCCATGTCATGAGCGAGAAGCACCATTGGATGGCTTTGTGGACTTTGGATCCTAGCAATTGACTGACAGTCCTTGCTTATATTGATGTGTACATTGATATTTCGTCGCCTGTTGTCTGTTTAGCCATGAACTGTTACTGCCGGTTTCTATCGTGACACATCCCAATATTCGAGATGCCACTAACCCTCCTTGTTTTAATCTCCCCCTTTTTCCTTTTTCTATCTCTATATGGATCCTAGTCTTCACAGGTAGATGACTTCAAGCCAACTCCGCGATATGAGGCTAAGGGTGCAAAAGCCAGCAGAGAAATGGAAGCTTTGACATATATAAATAAAATGAAAGGCTAATGCCACATAAAACTTAGAGGAAACTTGACCATCTTTAGGATCTTCTTTATTAAAATCCATGATTATGATTATGCGATAGAAGTAATAGATGTTGATGAGAATTTATTGAGGATACTGCTTATCCTTACTCTGGCCTTAGGTACCTAGTATAAAAGTCGAGAGCTGAGATGGAACTTCAATATGTGCCCTCTCTAGATTCTCGTCATTCTCTCAAACTACGCAAAACTCCCACAGTAGGGAGTGTGACATCCATATGTTTCCCCTCTATTCATCGATGCGCTTGTTCTGGTGAGGAGTCTCCTCGTCAACAGTCGCTCCAGCATGACCCTCGGGCAGCACGTTGAGCTCATCCTCGACCCGATCGAGGCTGCGGAACTGGAACCAGAAGCAAGTGCCAGCAATGACGGCCAAGATCGCAACAACACCATAGTTCCAGACGAGAAGCGGATCGGCGGCGAGACCGACGAGAGCCTGGCCGAGAGCGGCAGAGAAGGCAGTCATGAAGAGAGCAACAGCCTGGACCATGGATCGCATGTTCCTGGGGGCCTTGGAAAAGGCGTACTCGAGAGACGTGATGGATGCAAACACCTCGGAGAGGGCGATGAGGACGTATGAGCCAGTCTGTGCCCAGACATTCATAGGGACAATAGCGCACTTGACCATCTCACCCTCCTCATCGCTCCAGATCTCTCCGGATGCGTATTTCCCGCACTCGGACTTTTCGTAGATGTAGTGTTGAACAACAGCAGCCCAGATCATGGCGAATGCTCCGCAGAAGAAGCCGGCCGTGATCTTCTTGATGGGGGTGAAGCGGATACCCGCCTTTCGGAGGGCCGGGTAGATGAAGAAGTCGTTGAGGGCGATGAAGATGAGCAGGGCGAACGGATTGAGGTTGGAGAGGATGTCGTTGGGGAGGCCGTGGCGCTCCATTAGAGCTGCCTGCGAGATGAGGTTGTTGTTGACTTGACAACTCGTCAGTAACAAGGAACTTGCTGGATATAGCTTCTCAACTTACTCTGGTTATAGCAGAGCCAAAAGATTGGATACCAACTAAACACGGCACAAGCAGCAAATCCACGAGCCAACTCGTCGACCCAGGCGTCATCAAACGTCATCCAGTGAGGACGAGTCTCGTTGGTAAAGCGAGAGGGCTTGACATTATCCCAGAACGTTCCGTCGTGCATGTTCTTCCAGGTCTGAAAGGGGTTGATAGACCAACGGCCCTTTTGAGCAAGGAACCAGATCTTGAGAGCTGGTCCGAGAACGGAGCCGCCGGGCTCGCGGCGCGCGTATCGATGACGGCCCCAGAACATGATGGCCGGGCAGATGCAGAGCATGATGGTGGGGAGTGTGTATGAGAGCCAGAAGCCGACGTATTTCTCACAGTAAACCATCTGGCCAGAGTCAGCACTGCTTCGTTATGTAGAGTAGTAGTGGTAGTGGTTGTCAACACCATCACCACTTGTGACGCAGTAGACGTTCTCTTAATGCGTAAACTCACCGTGATCTGGCCCACCAAGGCTCCAGTGTTGATAAAGAAGTAAAACCAATTGTAGATTCTCTCGATCGTAACTGCTGGATCGACAATGACACGCTCGCCCGACTTGAGAGTCGTGACGTGCATGTGCTGCTCGCCAAGTTGCTCCACGATCAGGGGGTTGACATTGGGCTTGAAACCGCCAGTGCCAAAGCCAATTACAATAATAGCAATGATCATGGCTCCAAGGGCACCGCCATCGTTCTTGATAACCGACGGGAGCGCAGAGACGATGAGGATGATGTGGCCGATGATGTCGATTCCCAAAGCGTAGCTGATGGTCTTGTAACGGCCCCAGTACTGGTCCGCAACGTAGGCACCGAGAAGGGGCATAAAGTACTGCCAGAACTGGTTGAAGGTGGTTATTCCGGTGGAGGCTCTCTGCCCCATGCCGAGGGCGCCGGGCTGTTCCGAGTCGGCACCGGTCGAGGAGCCTTCAGGTAGAGGCTGTTGGATGAAGTTTGTGACTAAGAAGTGTCAGTTTATACGGGTATGCGGGAAACGTTAGCTCGATAGAGGATTCAAGGCAGCCCCTATATCAAGGGGTTGCGCTGGCGGCAGAGACTTACACACAACGGTGCATCCATAGTAGGAGAAGCGCTCGCAAAGCTCAATAAAAGCAATACTGAAGAGCTTGAGGGGAATCGTGTTGGCCACTCGCCTCAACGACACCAGCTCCTCGGAGGTGGGAAACCCTCCATCAGGGGTAATGGCCGCAGGAGCTTTGTCTCCCCCTGCAGCATGACTGACGCGAGGATCAGCTGTGAGGGAAGCTCTCTTCTCGGCCGAGATGGAGGCTCGCTTCTCGTCAATGACTTCGGCGCGCAACTCGGCAGCGGCGATGGGCTCTGCCAGACTGTCTCCAGCAGGTGCCATTGTGGATGTACTTGAGATCTATGGCGATATACGATGGTGGTGTTGTTTGAAGCAGAGTACTACAAGCTCAGTACAACAGGAGCTCGAGGGAGCAGAGCTGCTGCAGACAGGGCAGGGCTTTTATAACTGGCTCGGGGTTTGACGAGGCCTCACCTCGTACAAGTGTGAGTTCCCAGAGGGAGGGTTTCAGTGACCGTTCCCGAACGACAGGGCTATCGTGCAGAGCACCAACAGGGAAGCAGGGGCTGCATGCACATGGGTTATGGAATTTACGAAGCCCTCCATCTGCAGGGGTCAAGGGTGATGGTGATGAAAGAAGAAGGTCGATGTCGCTCCTACAAAAGGGCATGTTATCGAGATCACGATACAGCCAATTGCTGAACTCTGAGTGGTCAGGCCGTTCCAGGCAAGGTTGAGGCTTGAGACCCCGCGGTGGGGAGTAGTAAGCGATGCGGAGAGTGCCAAAGGAGGAGGGATCTGATAGTGTGCAGTGGCCAGATAGAGTAGAGAGGGTAGGATCTGGGACTTGGAAGGATGAGGCTGCCTTGCTTCCGTGTGGCGGCGTATGCTTGGCGTATGTGTCGTCAACTCGGGTTACCCATCTTTTTGGCATATAAGCCGCTGTCATCTTTGCTGCGAGGGGATGCCTGGTAGAGAGATGATGAGCATGCTGTGAGACGTTGCTCTTGCATTACACGAGATACAGTAATATCTGCAGCAGCACCGTCGTCTAGGTAAGCAGTTGGCCTGGCAGCTTCCATGCCTTGAACACTCAGACTTGCAAGACCAACAGGTTTCCAGAGAAAGGATCGAATGTTACTTATCTCGTTGGTTACAGGCCAGTCCGACAATCCCTTCCCCATCCCCATCACCCCGTATCTCAGCAAAGCCAAGAACGGAGACGGGTCCCGGGGGGAGGTCGGACACGACGTCCGACGATCCACTTGGCGATTACAGGGAGCCCGGTACACGCAGTTCCAAACCCCTGTGATGTTATCCCGTGATAAGAGGACGCCATGCAGATGCCAATGCCCCGAGCATGCGGCCGAAGAACGCCTCTTTTTTGTTCATTCGGGAGTCTGTTGCTTAGCTTTCGTTGGCGTCTTGGCTTGACGCTTTGATAGATGGCTCAAGAACCTTTGTGAGTCTGGGCGGAACATATGAGACTGATTCTGATCTGGTGATAACAGGGTTCTCCATGTAACATGGATGGATGGTGGGAAACAGGGACTGGATAAGGAAATGGGGTAATTAACAGATGCTGGCAGGCAGTGGCACAAAGAATCCATGACCCAACACCAGCATAACCAAGAAGCTACAAAAGTCCAAGGCCTCATGTAGTTATGGGGAACGTCAATCATGGCCCCATTCGCAACAGCTCAACCAATACTACCTTCCTATTCCCGCCTAATCCCTGCGCTCCCGCAGGCCAAAGGCACCATCTCGAGCTTCTCCAGCTTCTTAATTTAAGCTTCTTGTCGATTGGCTCCGATAAATCACCCAACGGTCAGCCACCAGAGCTCTTGGGGATGGGACTTCACCGGTCGCCTGGGCGATCCGACATGATCCTAGAGGTCGTCTACTAATAGCTTCATCAACCAGCTTCCCTACTCGGTGTTGGCACCCAGGGGCCATGCATGATTCAAAACGGCACTGCGGATATCATCGGTCTTCAGATGAGACGCTCACCAGTACACAAACCACAAGTGTGAGACCCTGAATCGGCCTTGGAACCCTTCGGGCCTGGCTTGCAGTGTTACACCTCACCCGCATTAGAGATCCTCAGAGATGGTGTTGCAGTCGTTCCATGGAAACAGCATATGTAGATCCATGGCAATTCCCGGCCAAGGTTATTCAATGGGGCTGCGGAAGGATGGTCCTCACTATCTAAACATATTGTAATTCTAAAAAACATTTTGCCGATTGTTAGAGAGAAGAGAGGATAATTAGAGAGTAGACTCTGCATGGTATTATGGTAGTATTGTTAATGTATTAGGCCCTTAGACCATAAGCGTCTTTCCTAAGCAAGTATCTATTAACCAGAATCACCTTGCCCTTACGTATTTCCCGTAACCCCTCCCATTCCGCCCGTGGCAGTCGCGTTGAGGTCGCCTGAAATCTGGAGGATATTGTCTGATCCAAGCTCCAGCCTTTATCCGACCATTCATGCCCTCTGGCGGGGGGGTGGGAGAGTAGGAGCTACACTAAGAGAATCGCAAAAGGTTTCGTGGGAATTAAGACCAAGAGAATTACGCAAAGTTAGCTGAGTAAATGACTTATTGGGACCGTATAGGCAGATACTTTTGCGAAGAGAGGCGGAAATATGGTGGAAAAGGGGGAGAGCGAGCCACATCATTAGAGAGCTCGTCGGGGAATGCTTGGACTGGCTCGCCATGATCGATTTGACGTTAGAACATCTTATTCATCATCCTCCGGGAAATCAGCCCCCAAGTCAATGCTGGCGTCGTTTAGAGAAATTTCATCGTCAATCGTGGTTTCCGCGTCGTTTGTCGTTGCTCCGGCTTGACTGGCGGCGGCATCCCCATTATGCGGGTATTCCTCATCCGTCTCCCTCAGTTCTCGGAATAGGATATTCAGCATCGGCCTAATCTTTCATATCTACTCTTAGCTAAGTCGGGAAAACGCCAAACATGAATCAATAGGGCGGTGATTATCTCGGTCGTCGTTATCCCCAAGAGCCAACAAGGTTAAATCGGGAAGGGCGGTTCGTTTAGCCATGTAATAATGCATAGTACCTTTCCATGACGATAGAGTTTGGATCATGGGCCATAATCGGGAAGAGGTTGGGCGAGCTGTCGCTCCCATACATGTCTTGCTCGATCCCATGGGGTCGATTTGTTCGACTCTGAGCAGGGACCCGGACCCTGGCACCGCAGTCACCACCCAAACTGCAGCCTTTGACACCATCCTGACCTGTATTGGCGCCATTGAGGTAGATATCCCGACATCCATTGACCTGACGAGGAAGTGGCAGGACGGATTCTTTGTGGACGGGTTCCCGGGCGAACTGCCCACTTTGAAGACTCAACTAGACGTGATGGCTCGCTTGGTGGATCTTCCCGCAGGAGCCTGGACTACCGTTCGGGACACGTCCCTGGCCTTTACGTCTTCATCGGTTTTCAAGCGCCAACAAGCCTTGTGCGCGTGTCATCTCAGGCCTAATCTTCTGGGATAGATCACCTGCTGTAGTCTTATGACAGCCCAGGAGATCTTCTCTCCTCGTAGCTTCAAGTACTTTGTGAGAGAGTTTGATGATATGGGTAGGCCATCCTAGTGCGATAACCGTCGAACGATGTGGGAGGACAAAATGATTTGACATGGACCAAGTACATGCCTGCCAGCACAGGAACAGAGGTTGGTTACGATAATGCTTGATTCTTCTAGTGTCTTATTGTACACATCCTACAACTGACCACGCGTGACAGCCACGCCTCAACCCAGCCGCTGGCCCTTGCCACGAGACCTCCACGAGTCCGGGAGCGGACCTGGCTCTGCGCCAGTGCTGCTGGCAGTGGCGGAGTCAGCAGGTCGGACGGCGGTGCCATATGTTCTCTTGATGATTCTGGGCGTCCGGACGATGGACTCGAGCCAGGCAGGTACTCGAACGAATACCGGACCGCCGCCAAACTCGGGATAAATCCGGGTGAGGAAGTCGTACATGTGGGCAGCAACCAGACCCTCGATGCGAATCATGGGCTTCCCTCCGAGCACAAGCATGCTGAAGAGGATCATGCAGAAGGGCATTGCCTGGGCCGGGATGGTGAAGAAGAAAAACTGAGACTTCATGCCCCGCTGGTCCTGGGTCGCAGTATAGACCATGGCCAAGATAAGGCCGGGCAGGAGCTCCAGATTCTGGAAGCCGAAAGCGTAGTCCATCATCTGGCGACGTCGTTAACCTCGTGAACGGGCGCGACAATGCATGTATGGATGTGGTGATGGAAAGAAAAAAATGTATTTGCTAAGATATAGAAATGTAGGGCGCTAGAAAACCACTCGAGTGAATTGGGGATCAAACGAGCCATCCATAAGACATCCCACCATGCCTGCACCGCAGACCAACCCGAGTTTTGCGAATGATGGGCGGTCCGAAGTGCAGGGGTGATCTTCCTCATTTCCAGGAACCGTGATAGCTGAAGAGGCAAAGCACTATCCGGGCAGATATATGAGGGGGGTTTGACGGGCAGACAAGGGAGAGCAATGGCAGAGCAGCACGGGACGGACAGGCGATGGCTTACCAGGATCCATGAGCAGACGATCAGGATGTACCAGATGAGGTCAACCTTGCGCGGGAAGCGAGCGTTGCCGAGCTCCAGCTGCGAGCAGTAGCGGTACAGGTGGTACGCGTCAAAGAGCAGGCTCATGGGGAATCCCTCAAACGAGATCAAGAAGCCCGTAACGGGGCGCCACAGATGGGGGGGCATCTGGAAGAGGTAATCAGGGTGATAGAAAAGCAAGTACGATGAAATCACGCCGAATCTGCCGAGCAAGGTCAACACCACAGTGGCGGTGGTGAGATTCCTTTTTGAAACAATTAGCAAAGCTTCGTAGGTGAGAGCTGAGGGGAGAGGTAGCTTACCGAGCTATGGCTGGCGCATTCCAGTATGCGGCGGTGACACTATCAGCCATGATGGGCAACTTTGCTCAATCGCGTCAATGTGAAGGGAAATAGCAGAAAAAGTCCAAGGTACGTTGAACTCTTGAAGGAAAAAAGAGCGACAGGTACAGTGGGCGTTTTATGAAGGAAAAGCACGGGACTTTGTAGCACCAGGCAACAAAGTACTCATCGTTGTTGCTTGCGTGTCATCTTCTCTGTTGGTTGTTTGATGACCAGGGAAGAGTTTGGAAGGAAGAAGGCAGCAGACTCGTGAAGAAATTGCATTAAATGAGCAAATGCTCCGTAGCGGGGCGGGAGTCGAGGGCCGACATTTTGCCGAATCACTCGGCGCCAACATTGGCCGAGCTCCGGGATGTGGCTGGTGGATGGCTGGTGAGGCCTGTGTCTGCTGCGCCACAGGGCAGAGGGTGTCATGGATGCGGAACTGCTCGGGCTCTGGCTCCAACGCCAGCTCGTGTGAGCAAGTTCACATCCAAATGGTCTGACGTCAAATTAATTCTTCTCAGTTCTTTGTATTTACCTACCCATTGATTGGACCGAGTCATTGACCCTCGAAATATCAAAAGAAGGATTGCCCTCCAAAGACCTGCTATCAATTCACCAGGATGCGTGCTCACGATGCCATGAAGAGCGACGAGGCCAACGACGCCGCGTGGGAGGCTGCCAAAGGAGCTGTCATGGGCGCAGCCAAGTGGGGAGCTGGTGCTGCCGTCCTGGGTGTCGCTGGCTACGTCTGGTCACCGTTGTATCGATCCATGACGATTCAATTCAAGGTGTAAGGGCCAATTCTCGAGTACTTACTCTTTTCGCCAGCACTGACCACTTTCAAGGTATTTACAAATGTGCGGCATGGTGGTGGGCAGCATGATCGAGGCAGATGGGCGTCTCAGGCAATATGAGCATCAGGTGAGGATGCAGAGGAGGTTGATGCGAGAAAAGGCCAAGTGGGAAAGGTATGAGGAGGAATTCATCAAGGGAGACGAGAAGTGAGCATCCAAGACGCATGCCGTCTCACGGAAAAAGCCTGACTGAAACTGCTCTGGGTATAACGGTGTACATATATCACGGAAGAGGATGACCGTTGAGTCATCCGTGTAAATCAAATATTGACTCTTTTTTATTTGCTCCGGCAGATCCCCTCAACTCCAACGCCAAATGTGCGACCACTTCCATAGGTCTCCTGTCTAGCTCCATCTTAATCATCCATATGGCTATACTCGGAACCGCTTGGGGTCCATGTTGATCTTGCATAGTCGAACGACACATCCGCTAAGTTGAAGCAGTGTCTGCACACCCTCCAACACCTTCATATGCGTGAAGCCAATCTCCTTGATAAACTCCAGCTTCGAATGCTCGCTCAGCGTAGGTATCGTCTTGGTCACTCTGAACATGGTGCTGATGATGTCGTGGCTCGAGTAGCCCAGATCCCAGAGCTCCCGGAGCGTATCCAGCGCAGAATCCACGTTGCCTTCGTAGCATGCCTTTAGCATGGCTTGGACTTTGATCGGGTGAGGCGAGTCGACCACCTTGAAGACGTTGTCTCCAGAGACGAATCCGAAACCAGCATATGTAGATTGCAGGTTGTTGATGGCTTGTCGCATATCTCCTTCAGCGCTGAAAACCAATGCCGCCAGACCATCGTCGCTATACTCGACTTTTTCCGCTTCGATGATCTGCATCAGTCGCTTCACGACCTGAGCATCCGTCAACTTGGCGTATCGCAGAATAGCGCATCGTGATTGTAGGGGCTCGATAATCTTGTTGGACTGGTTGCAAGCAAAGGCGAATCGGGTCGTGTTGGAGTAGATCTCCATGGTTCGTCGGAGTGCTTGTTGGGCGCCCGAGGTCATGCTGTCAGCTTCGTCGAGGATGACCAGCTTATGGCGGCCAGCCGGTAGAGTGACCTTCTTTTGGGCGAACCCCTTGATTCGGTTTCGGACGACGTCAATACCTAGACCATGTCAGCTCTCCTCATTTATGCAGAAATACGAGAGGTCGTACCTCGTTCATCACTGGCGTTGAGCTCCAGCACGGCCTCCTTGTACGAGTCCCCCAAGAGCTGTCGAGCCAGACATAGCACACTGGTCGTCTTTCCGATACCTGGCATGCCCGAGATGATCACATGGGGCATGTTTCCCTCCTTTGCGATAATCTTTAGTCGCTCGATGGTTTCTGTGTTGCCGACGACATCGTCGAGGAAGATTGGCCGGTACTTTTCCACCCTAGCAACCATCAGTGAGCGATCCGCACCAGCATAGCGACTTGAGTAGCATACCATGGAAGCTCATAAGATGTATTTCCATTGGTGGAAGCTGTGAGAGCTGCCTTGGAGGCAGAATTGGACGACTCGCCGCGTACTTCGGGTTTTTGGGTCGGCATCTTGACGTGTTGGGAGTCGTTGATGCGATCGATGCATCAGCTGAAGCTTGAGATGGGTTCCAATCACTTTACGCGACTGGGAGAAAAGAGACGCGTCGTGAGTGAGGGACGGCAGGTGGTCCGTGCGATGGGAGGCACCGAATGCCCCACTCCTGCCACCGCCTTTCTCGTCGGCATGGCAAAATTTCCGCCAGCATCAACTTTTTTTGAGCCCAAGCAGTAAAAAGACGGCCAGAGATACCCCCAACCGACGACCTTGTACGGACGATTGACGACGAATAAAAAACAGAGCGAAACTGTTTAAGTACCGGCGACTCATCTCTCTCAATTATTTCGACCACAATCAGCCATGGGTGTTGCGAAAAGGACTCGCAAGTTTGCGCAGGTGGGCAGTCCTTATCGATAAGCGCCAGTCTCGATTCACTGACTTTGAGGTGCAACAACAGGTCAAGAGAGTCATCGGCCGTCGCGATGACAGGTTAAAGGAGAACAAGGCCAAGGCTGAATTGATCGCGGAGGCAAAGGCCAAGAAGACCATCAACGGCGAGCTCATCCGCGAGGCGCCCCAGATGCCCAGCAACATGTTCTTCCAGCACAACACGGCCCTCGTCCCGCCCTACAGCGTCCTTGTCGACACAAACTTCATCAACCACTCGGTCCAGCGCAAGCTGTCGCTGCTCGACTCCATGATGGACTGCCTCTACGCAAAGTGCAACCCCATCATCACCTCGTGCGTCATGAGCGAGCTCGAGGGCCTGGGCTCCAAGTTCCGCCTAGCCCTGCGGGTCGCGAGGGACGAGCGGTGGACACGGCTCGAGTGCGACCACAAGGGCACGTATGCCGACGACTGCCTGGTGGACCGGGTGCAGAAGAGCAGGATATACATTGTGGGCACAAACGACAAGGCGCTCAAGCAGCGACTAAGGAAGATTCCTGGTGTGCCCATCATGAGCGTTGCGCGGGCCAAGTACGTGATAGAAAGGCTGCCAAACGCACCGGATTCATAGGGCGGAGCCAAATGGGAACATGTGCGTTACAACTTATGACGCATTGTACGGTGTATTTTTTGTTTTACGACTTGAGATGGGTTGCATTAGATGTAAATAAAAATAATGATTTCGAAATGAGTGCCTCTTGTAAGTGGTTGATCCTGGTATTAAGTGGTCATAATCGTCACTGAGACGCCCACCAGCCTTACGCGTCACAAGGATGCAGGGTAGCGTTGGGCAATTTTAGCTAAAACCACACTTGTATCTCACTTTATTCTCATGATCTTAATAATCATCGCAGCATCTCGGAAACCGTTGACTGAACCTAGGTATATAAACCGCCATATTGGCATTTTATACACACACAGAGGTCATTTAACGTTCACAAGAACGTCCCATCGCCATCATGGAGCTGGATTCTAGCCCCAACGACAACGACCACTCATCCACCTCGGATGCCCGCCAGAAGCGCACCCGCGTCCTCCTCTCATGCGCACCATGCCGCGCCTCCAAGCTCAAGTGCGACCGCGAGCAACCCTGCGGCCAATGCACAAAGAAACGTCGCGCCGCCCAGTGCACCTACGCGCCCCGGCCCGAGAAGAAGCGCCCCGCAAAGGGCATGTCGGCGCGGCTGAAGCGCCTCGAGGGCATGGTCCGCGAGATGATGGACACCGAGGGCGGCCCGGCGCCGGGACCGGGCAGACCCGCGGGGGATGTCGGCGGTGCTCCGGTGGCTGGTCCCGAGGTGCATGGGCATGTCGTGAGGGGGGAGAACGCGACGACGTATGTGGGAGCTACGCATTGTATGGCGATGCTGGAGGATGTAAGTTTGTGCTAATAGCTGAGGCCTCATGCTGACAACATTATAGATTGAGGATCTGAAGAGCTACTTTGACCAACCAGAAGATGCAGAGGAGGACCAGATCAACGCTGATGAGATTGACTCAACAGAGCTGCTCCTGAATACCAGAGCTGGTCCCAAGAATCGCGAGGAACTGCTGAGTCGTCTTCCAGAACGAAATGTAGCAGACCGTCTCATCACACGTTATTTCGCCTCGATGAATCCTTCTCAACGTAGCTATCACCACCAACATATTTGGTCCAGAACGCTCACACCTCATAGATATCATTCATCGACCGACATTCACGAGAGCAGTAAGTCCCCAAAAAACATGAGATGCATCACCTCTAACAACAGCAGTACGCCAAATTCTGGCAAGACCCAAACCAGGCCTCGCTGCATTGGATCGCCCAGCTCTTCATGATGCTCAGCCTCGGCGTCTTCTTCAACAAATTCATGAACTCGAGCGAGGTCGAAGGCGACTCCCCCCTCCCTCCTCTGGACAGGGTCCGTCACTACAAGGCCTGCGCCGGATGGGCCTTGGTCTGGGGCAAATACACCCAGCCCACACCGGCAACCCTGCCGGCCTTTCTCCTCTACGTCGAGTCGCACTTCCTGTTCAACCGTGCGGCCCAGATGAACTGCTACGTCCTCTCGGGCGTGTGTGTCCGCCTCATGCTCAAGATGGGCCTCCATCGAGATCCGAGCAAGCTGGCCAACATCACTCCCTTCGAGGGCGAGATGCGTCGTCGCATGTGGAATATGGCTATCCAGGTTGAGCTTCTAGTCTCATTCCACATGGGTCTTCCAAGTCTGCTGCAGGGCATCGAGACCGACACCACGGTCCCACGGAACTTGCAAGATGACGACTTTGACCAAGACTCGACCGAGTTGCCCTTGAGTCGACCGCCCACTGACTACACCACAATGACCTACCCGATCCACAAGACGAAGATCCTCCGAGTCTTTGGCCAGATTGCCCGTCAAGCTCATGCCCTGTCGCCGCCAAGCTACGCCGAAGTCCTCAACCTCGACAACTTGCTGCAGGAGACCTGGCGTAACGTCCCATCCTTCATGATGGTACGCCCGCTTGATGAGTGTGTTGGCGATCCACCTTCTCTCCTCATCCACCGGTTCGGCCTGGCTGCTCTGTTTAACAAGTGCCGTTGCGTTCTGCATCGACGATATCTCGCCGAGGCAATCCCTCGCCGCCAGCATGACTACTCGCGCAGGCAGTGTCTCGAGGGCGCAATATCACTACTTGAATATCAAAACACCATCCGAGAGGCTTGCAAGCCTGGTCACGTCCTCAGCCAGAATGGCTGGTTCGTATCGTCCCTGGCGGTGCACGACTTCCTGTTGGCTGCCATGGTGGTATATCTCGTTATCAAGAACGACACATACTCCGAGTTTGGCGGTGAATATGACTGGATGTCACAGTCGACGACGACGCCGACCAAGGCTGAGCTCCTGGGCATGATTAAGCGGTCTCACTTTATCTGGTCCGAAGTCGCGCAGGACGTGGCAGAGGTCAAGAAGACAGCCGACACGCTGGCTACCATGCTGGCTAAGCTCGGAGCCCCCGTCCAAAGCCCGGCAAGCGTTCCCGGACCAGCACCGCCGACCTTCAGTATCGGGTATGAATCATCTTCGGTCGGCGCACCATCGGTGGACCCCAGCACCCTGGGGTCGATCGGGGATGATGCGGGCCTGCTGTCATCACTGGGACTAGGTAGGGCAACTTGCGGAGAGCAGACACGAAGCAAACAAGCTGATGCCGGATTAGGCTCATCGACAGGATCCACGTCGGCGCAGACGCCGTTATCTCTTGGCCTGACGGCCGATGCGGGAACTGGCATGAACTTCCCAGGCATGGGGACCGAGGGGCTCGACTTTGACCCCTCATGGATGGAGACTGCGGCCAATAACATGGACTGGGTAAGTTGCGGAGCTGTGGCATGCTCATCACGAAGTTGGGGAAAACATGAGACTGATGACTGTAACAGCGTTATCTCGATATTTCACTTGCTCACAGTCATGATGCGGGGCGGAACGAGGATACCGGCCAGACGTGGATGGAACGGCCACACCCTTTGGAGCAAATGGACATGATGGGACCAGGATCATGGATGCCCGACCCTTCTTCTGGGAGCGGGTGAAGTCGTCATAAGGCGCAGTTGAGGCGTAAAAATAAACGCTTCATGGAGTTGAGGCAGCTTCTCTTTCAGGACTGGCGCATCGGCAGCTATCTCCGCCCTCGACACCTCCCTCTTGCGAGGGGCAGCCCCCGGATCCAGGTCGAGCTATCGCTTCGGGCCAGATGATGAAAGGGTGGTGTGGCTCTCGGGCCAGTCAGTATCTTGACCACCGGTCACAGGGAGACACCCTGACTAGGTCCGCTATCTGGGGAACCAAGTCCGGGGAAATGAGCGGGCTGAAACCCCGCAAAGCATCATGAGATTGTTATTGGAGATCAAGGGGTATGGACGTAGTTATCAGCATATACGGAGTAGGCCGGAATAGTCATACAATGAGAGCCACCCGATAAGGGAAGTTGGTGATCGCGGTTGATAACAATTTGCTGACCCTGTCTCAGTTTTCATGCCCGCTTTTGTGTTGTCTGGGTCCTCAGAGGCCAGTAGCAGCTCAACAAGATACAGTCTTTGTGCTGTAAGGGAGGTTGCTTGTATAGCGCAGGTTAAGAGAGTACCGCTGAGCGATAAGAGAATTGAGTTCAAGGGGACGTACCTGTCCAATGGCTTGCGACGTCGGAGCATTCCATTGCTGGCAGCAGTGGCAGGGGTTCATGACGTAGGCCCAAGACCTGACTGGACCCCAATATCAGCGCGCCGGATGCTCCGCGGAGACGCTGGGATAAAATGGGGTATCGGGAGGGCATCCGCTGAGCTGGAGGTGACGCCCAAATCTTGTGACAGGAGCAGAGTTTGAGAACGGAAGCCCATCCGAGTGCAAGACGCGAGATCCTTGTTCTTGGAGCAAATGACAAATGGACGGGCAGAGATGAGGGTCTCCATGTTGTCCTCCTGAGAAGCTCCATTTGATTGAGCTTTGGATAGCGCGAGTTGAGATCTTCCAGAACAACGGGCTTGTTCTAGGGCCGCCCTATAGCGCGGTAACAAGTGCTGGGCCAGGCGCCTAGGCTGGATCTCTGTCACTGTGGACATGCGCCCCGCGACAGGGCAGAGCCAGGCCTAATCTCATTGTCCACCTGAGAACCGCCACAGTGACTGTCTGAGTCTGTCTCCATAACATCTCCTGTCGTAGCGCTTCAGCAACCTCC
The DNA here is from genome assembly GCA_013623515.1 of Fusarium illudens. Lineage (NCBI taxonomy): Eukaryota > Fungi > Ascomycota > Sordariomycetes > Hypocreales > Nectriaceae > Fusarium > Fusarium illudens. The sequence goes on along the minus strand of JABFEX010001235.1, from coordinate 11,601 downwards.
ATCACACTTTGCTGCAACCAGCCAGACCGGCAAAGGCCCGAAGCCCAGGTGATTCAATTCGGGACCTCGGCTAGACGACAATGGACGGACGGGTCATGATGACGGGAAATTGATGATGTACGCAGTACTCCGTACATGCGCCAGAGCAAGACTCCGGGAGGTAGAGGGGGTGTCTTGTGGCACTCCGCTGCCCTTGCTTGCCTACCTTCGCCTGACAGAGATATCTGACAGCAGCGTCTGCTCAGGGTGAGATTAGCGCTCCGAGGCAAGACAGCGACAGCCTCCTCCTACATAGTGGGAACTCGTCCATCACGGTCTGGGCTTGGAGAGAGCAAGCATCGTTTGGTTTTCAGGTCTGGTGACCATGGCTCCATCGCCATCCCACGACGCCGCTATCAGTTGGTCGAGCAAATAGGCTCCGTCAAGTCGGACGTGTAGGTAAGTCGATGAGAAATTGAATCGTGGTAAAAATTTTTGACTGGAGAGTCGCGCGGCCAGCTCGAAACTTTTACATAATCCCAACGCTACTTTCGGCATTTTTTCGACGGCCTCCACAGCCATCGTGGACAAGGCCCGTGGGCGCCCTCGTCTCGTGGGCTCGGGCTCAGTTACCACCAGCGCAGCGCAGCGAAGCAGTAGGTGCTGGGTACCCGGACGGCCGGCGGCCAAACCAGCGGGAGCGTGCGTGCCTGGCAGAAGGCGTTTCTGCTAGGGTTCCTCGAAGGGTGAGAGTTTGACAAAGCGTGCGTTGACCAAGCGGAACGATCTTCGTAAACGGTAAGTAAATGGCATTGTTTTCGGGTAAGTGACCCTAGTAGAGTTAGTGGCCCTGAAATAACCTTCCCTTCAAGACGCCGACTATCGAGGCGAGGTAGGGACGACATCTAGAGACGGCCAAGTTGTCACTTGACAATGGAGGATGCTTACGGATGCTCTGTGATGCGTCGGAGATTGGACATGAGGTGACAGGTAAGAGAGAGACAAAAAAGTCCACCGCAGAAGCGAATCGGAGTCATCATGTCCTCTAATTTCGTCTTGCTTCTTGTCGTCCTCGTGACTATGCGCCGCACCTGCCTTGTCGCAGTTCGGACTGTCGGGGTGCAGCTGTTGAGCAAGAGCTCTGCATCTGCATCGCGGATGCTTCCTTCCTGACCGAGCTTCAGCTTGTCTTCCCTCCAACCGACCAATTGCTGCTGCACATCTCGGCTGCAAGTCAGGCAAGGCACCGCGAGAGGTACATGAGACATCGGCTCCTCTCTCCGACATTGACGGCATGGATGGCTTGCGGAGGTGGCATCGCGCAATATGTGCCAATCGTGGGGGAATCCTGTGCCTGTGCAAGAGGACAGAGGCCACAGGCCATTTCAGCAAGCTCTGCCGCTAGTGGAGGGGTTGCTTTAGTAAACAACGGGACGATGGAACCATCAACTCATCAACGGGGAACCCGTGGATGGTCTCGTGATGAGTTGGGCAGGGGCCAAAGGAGAAACAAAATTGTCCCAGGAGGCGGGAAGAGTAAGAGGAATCAAGTAAAAGCTATGTAATAAGAACGGGATGGGCGTCTACCGACGAATGAGGGCGTCGCATATGGCCGATTCCGCAATCTGGGCCTGGAGCATCCCCATCGCTTGCTGCTCGTGCCATGACATGGGTGGCATTTACACTGTCGCGTCCATCCTTATTTGCTTGCTTGAGTGATGACGACCACCTTCTTGGGATAGACTTGTGGTTATTCGCGGCGAGGACGGAGGCGGAGTTTTCTGCTCGGCTCTTGTTTAAGTCGGCTGCCCACGGAGTTGTATCTGCTGCGCAGTACTCCTGCAAGGCGGTGTTAATCTTGACATCATGCTAAAGAACAAACATCCATGTCAAAAGCGCCCTGAGACATCTGTTGACCGACTTACAGAGACAAAAAGTGTAGTAAGACATGGCTAGGTAGGCGATAAGCCCAGGAATCTGGATCGGCGATACAGAGACAAGCCCGAGCTACCGCGGTCGCCTGATTGGCCATCCCCGGACTTTTCTTCCTAGGCTGGCTCCATCTTCAGGGAGGGTCTTTTGGAGTTTTTACCATTTGGGCAACTTCAAGTGAAAGACAAGTACCTAGGGAAAACATGGGTTGGAGTACATACCCCGGGAGTCTTTGCTGCATGACGCCGGCGAAGACTCTTCTTGGTCACCAGAACCACAAGGCAGTTGTCTAGTGGCATCCAGCGAGCCCAGCCCGTGGTTTATTGTTCAATAACGACCAGCAAAGAGGCTCAACCACGGGCAGTGACCTTTTGCCCCGATTGGCCTGAGCCCCAACTTGGCCGATCGCTTATATCCACCATGGTCGGCTCCAGAAGCTTTTTTCCCTAGCACCCGGGCCGGTTCCTTGGTCGGTCTGTGCTGGAATTTTCATCTCCTACCTAGACAAGAGCTGGCATTGGCTCGAGTTTTCAGATTGGTCGTCAGTTAACGTAACGCACCTCGGAGCAGCAATAGCCAGCCTCTCGTACGCCTGATGCGAGGGTAAGGTAACTTGACACACAAAAGGCAGGTTGGCAGCCACAGGCATCCATTCTCTTTTGTACTGTAGCAGGTGGACATGGGGAGCAGGGAAGGGAATGCAGGTCTGGCGCGGGGGCGGCTGTAGGCGTCAACTGGGGTCGAAAAGACAACATCGACTGTCTTTATCTCTCTTGTTCAACGTCTGCTCTTTTATTTCCTCTTGAGGAGATTTCTCTCGTTTGTATCGGCTAACGCGCAAATCTTTGAAGCCGTCTATGCCGAGAAGGTACATGTAAGAGGTACTGATAAGGTGCCGGAGGCCATCCGGTCAGGGAGGCAGGTGACTGGCAGACCGAGCCGACAAAAGGGCAGCTCGCAATGTACCCCCGTCACGAGGTGGTACCTCTGGCTTGGCAGGAGATGCTGTAGAAACAGCCCGTCGGTTTAGGTACCGACCCTGTGGCAGGGTACCTCGTTTTTGGAGCTTCATTTAAAGATGGCGTCGTCCTCCTGGCTCGTTCCTTATCAGTCGGTCGGCCATTCAGTTCGCCGAGTGTGGTCACTTTCCCATTGCGACCAGCGATCCAGTTGTTATCTTTCCCCTCACCCTCCAAGTCCCTTTCATGGCATGGCCGCCTCCAGACCTGTATTGTACCGGGCATCTACATGGACGAGACCCCCCAGTTCCACAATCTTCTTCCCCGGGTCTCCATTCTTTCTACTCTTTTCCATTCCCCTCTTATTCGAAAAACTCTGATGCCCGTGCCAGTCCAGGTACCTGGTGTTCGATCCATCTGCGCCCAAGCGTCGTCGTTGTCTTCGAGACCAATCGCACCCCGCCAGGATAAGAAAAAGGAAAGGCATTCTTCTTTTTGATTGATAACGAGGTGCCTTGTCCTATCGGGTCACCCACCGGCACAAGGCGAATTCTCTCTTTAGGTGGCTAGGTACCCGTGGTACCGCCTCCCAAGGACCGCAAGCCTCCTGTACCGGACCCCTCATCATCAAGGTTGTTTCGTCTGCTGGGTCATTCTTTTTCGGGAGCTACTTGCAGCTCGTTGCCATCCATTCTTCCCCTGCCCTCGCTCCCACTCGCAACTTACCTTTCGGGCCTCATCGACGCCATCACGTTTTTGGCCCCCCCGGCCCCAGATCTGAGCCCTTTTACACGCCCTACCCGGACAGGCCAAGACAGGACAACCAAGACAGCCTGGGCGGGACGAGACAGGAAAAGAAGTGCCCACGACATCGACCTCGTGCGCTTGCGCTTGCGCTACAGCTGCTTTTACCCACCTTGTTTGTGCTGGCATGCTCGTTCGAGGGCCGCTGATATCCATACACCACTTATTAGTCCCTCGTACGCCTCGCACCATCAACCGCACGCCATAAACCGGCACCACCCACCTGTCCTGCGCTGGCTGCTCCCTACACACACCGACTCGATACTTGGCCGCTTGCGCAGTTATCTCATACTTACACAGAGCCCAATCTATCCTGCCTGCTCCTGGGCGACAGCTTGCTCCTCAAATACCTCTCCATACCTGCCTACCTACCTGCAGGAGGATCGACCTCACCGGTGCAACGGATCCCCCTTGCTTGCCTCGACTGCGACTCGACCTTGACCCGTTGGTTTCCTCAGCTCATCTGCTTCGTCTCGACTCTTCTCTGCCTGCACACGGGACCCTGATCTGAACCGTCGAGGCACCGCAACTCCGCTCCTGCTAGGACCCTTCAAGGCCAAGTCGTCAAAGTCTCCCCTCCTAGACACCCTCCTAGACGTTCCCCAAATCCACATTCACCCACAACTGCACGTCTTGCCAGGGTTCCCCTTCGCCCTCTGTTGGCCCCCTTCGAAACCCACCCACGACACGAACTAGGGCGCGCACGCCTGGGCGCACACGCTGAGCGCAAGCCTGGCGCAACGCCGCGACGGAGCATCGTGACCTCGTTTTCTTTGCTGGGGTTATCGAGTCGTCGCCCTCCCATCTTTCTTTGCTTCTCTCTCTCCTCTCCCCTCTTTCTTTTTCCTCCGGTGCTCCCCACGAGATATCTCATCTGCTCCCTCTGCTTCTCGTCAGCAGACTCTACTGAACCGTCCACCTCTGCGACTACTGCGGCATCCTGTCCACTGCTGATTCCGCTGCTGCACCTGCATTGGCCTGTCTTGTCGCCCTCGGCGCACTCTGATCCACCACCATACGTTCATTTTACGTACAGCTTGTTGCCATCTGTGCCTGTCTCTTGGTCGTATGAACTCTCCTGGCCGTGTTTGCTTCGTCTCCCCCACCGGCCTTCCGAATCCCACCCCGACATCCTGCACCGGCTTGGCTCCATCCCCCCGGCCTCGCACTCGCGGGACTAATAAAGTCCTGCTGCCAACTCCGCTCCGTGCCCGGTGGCACCAGCCCTTGAGAGAGTTCCGAACGCGACTCTGCAATCCCTCCTCCTCCTTCTTCTTCGACCCTGAGCGAAGCCTTGCTCTAGCATGCCCGCTCAACTAAACGGGTCTATGACCGCCAGCATCCCCATCCGAATACCCGGCGACCAGACCACCGTCCTCTGCAAGCAGCACAAGCACTCGCGATCTTCATACTCGGATTCCTCCCCACTCGCCAATTCTCGAAACAACTCCCTAACCTTCCGCCCTGTCAAGAGGCTAATGTCTAACCCCGACAAGACCATTGCTGTCATCAATGCCAGCGGTCGGCAGGCTGCGTCGTTAATTCGCGTAGCCACCGCCGTTGGCTACCATGTGCGCGCCCAGCTGAGGAATCTCGAGGGTGTCGTCGCCGCCGAGGTCTCTGGCAACCCCAACGTCACCGTCTTCGTCGGAGAACTCTACACGAGGCACAGCCCTTCCGAGGCGAATCGCGATGTTACCAAGCATGGCCCTCTGGCCGGCGTTGGCGTCAACTACGAATTGATCTCGAATTTGTTCCGTGGCGCCCAGCTCGCCTTCATCAACACCACCTTCTACGGCGACGAGATCCAGATCGGAAAGGCGCTCGCCGATGCCGCCAAGCGCGCAGGGATCCAGCACTACGTATACTCGTCCATGCCCGATCATGCGGCCTACAATTCTGAATGGCCGTCACTACCTCTCTGGGCCGCCAAGCACGAAGTCGAACAATACGTGCGGAAGCTGAGGCTTCCGGCAACCTTTGTGTACACCGGCATCTACAACAACAACTTTACATCACTCCAGTACCCTTTGTTCTGCATGGAGCTGCAGAGAGATGGGTCGTTCAAGTGGCAGGCGCCGTTCCATGAAGACGCCAAGCTGCCATGGCTAGACGCCGAACACGACGTTGGCCCGGCTGTCCTCCAGATCTTCAAGGACGGTCCTACCAAGTGGCACGGAGAGCGTATTGCACTTGCATACGAATATCTCACTCCCCGGGAAGTGTGCCGCCTCTTCTCGCGGGGAGTGGGTCGTCGTGTGCGCTATGTCCGAGGCCCCATCGAGATCAATGTCAGAATTCCCGTGGGTTACCGAGAACAGCTTGTCGGCTTGGAGCAACTCTTCGATCCAAATCAGAAGGATGCTCGGAAGCAACCGCCGTACTTTGGAGATCCCAAGGTGGAGATCAGCTGCCCAAGCGAAGCTCTGGAGCTGTGGGAAGGCCCTCGAGGCATGGAGGAATATGCGCGGGAGATGTTCCCGCTGGAAGAGGAGGCCAATGGCTTGACATGGATGCTGGACGACGACGGCAGCGACGACGAGGATGTGCAAGTCGCAGCAACCTCTGTTGAACAACTAAGAATCCACAATGGCGACGACGACAGTGACGACGATAATGACGATGGTCTGGTTATGCGAGGCGGCCGAAGGCGGAAGCGGGACGAAGAGGAGTGGTTGGCATAATGAGCATGCTGACCATGAACCACGGTCTCAACCTTGACGAAAACAAGAAACAGAAAAGCGCGAAAGACGAAAGGAAAAAAGGGTGATCTCCAACCTCGTCCGGAAGCCCAATTCAGGGACAGGAGGCGGAGCGGACTGGCGGCATTGCATTTCGGCGGGAGTTGTATCATTTGGCCCAGGGGTCCAGACCAAACTGTGTGTTTTCTGGAGAGGCGTCATTCAGGTGGTTGATCTGGGAACCCATACGACTTTTATCATGACTTCCATGGCTGGTGTCTCGAGTCAACGGATGACTTTGGAAAAATAACGAATCAGCATCTGCCCTCTCTTCGTGTTCCTCGATTGCCTCTGTGCCTGTTTTGTCTCGGACCTGTATATGAGGGTTCAATGTACTCACGACTGAATCACCACGCTGATGTGCTGCCAAGGATTGGACATGCAAGGCAGATTCGTTCAGGGCTTGTGATGAAAGAAGAGAGAATGGGGATGCAAACAACAAACACCGAGGACGAGGTTGGCACACACGGCTCATATACTTTGCTCCTCTGGCATCCAGCTAACCACTTTGGAGCAACAATTCAACGCTCCATCCAATGCCTTGATGGCATGGACTTATCTCACCTTATCTGTCCTCCTCACCGGACAGAACACACCGAGCGGCTCTGGATAAACTCTCTTTGCAGGCGAAGTGTAACATGATTATATAGGTCGGCGTCATGTCAAGACAATTGATCACCTCCCCGCATGCCCTCCATATCGTCCAGCCTCCCTCCCGCTGGCGTGCGTGGGGCCGCTTGCCGAAGCGAACGCCGCGTGGGGGGATTTCTGGGGGAGGACATGATGATCCCTTATCGGGGGGGATTTACGAAATGATGAGGGACAATGGAAAAAGGTGGTCTGGTCGTTATCTCTGTGGCGCCCCCTTGCCCCCCTGCCCGGACCGAGTTGAGCAATGAAGAGGCGGACGATTATCTTGGCACAGCACCTGGAGGCTGCCCTGTACAGCTCAGCAAGCGAGGTTCATCTCGCTGGTGGTGTTGAGGTCTGAAGGATTATGCTTTTCTATTCCTAACAGCTGGACGCCAACGTCCCCTGTCTGACACAGAGGCTTGATTTGCAGCCCTTATCGACTCTGAAGGTTTCTCATTACCTACTCGGTCAACCAACAGCCAACTCGGCCTTTACAAATCCCTTGCTACCTTGAGGGAACCTGTGACGGAGACTTTTCTCGGCTTGTGGTGTTGGTGTTGGCACGGTGCTGGAGCAGCTCAAGTCTACCCTGCACTTTCACATGGAGGTCAACCAAACAGAAGCCAACTTCCCGAATGCGAGAGAAGTAATTGCTGACTGACCGGGTGTCGGTGAGGTAACGCTGGGTTACAGAAGGAAGATGTGGGTGATACAGCAGGAGTGAATGTCCTTTCTCGGCAGGCAAATGCCCATATGTTGTCACTATCTAAACACCCATGGATGACGATTGGCGACAAGATCAGGGTCGCGGGCGCACGACGGTTTCTGAGTATGAAAGGGTGTCGAGTTGATTACGAAACAGTTCTTGTTGACGAGTTCAAGCCGAGGACAAGGTCACTTGCGGTACTCTTGATTCAAGCTGGACGTTCTTCGAATCCCAACGGGACAGGCGTGTCCATACCTGCTCCAAAACTGGGTGACAAGTCACCGAACTTGAAGCAACCGGTTGATACCGACTGACAAGGGATAACCGAGGCAAAAAGACGCAACAGATGTCTACTCACAGAGACAAGAAAAAAGGCAAAAGTTTATGCGTGATCTGGGAATCGAACCCAGGGCTCCCCGACGCTGCGCGAATGGCAACGGAGAATTTTACCACTAAACCAATCACGCTTTAGCTTCTTTGCACGTGACATGAAGTGTGCAGTTGGGCATCATAAGGAGTAGAGGGCACAGACAGGATAGAGAAAAAAAGATAAACGGAGGGCGAACAAAAGAGAAGGGCATAGAAAAGGGCAAAATATAATGCGTAATCTGGGAATCGAACCCAGGGCTCCCCGACGTTACACGAATGGCAACGGAGAATTTTACCACTAAACCAATTACGCGATTGATGGTTTTTGATGACAGCGGGCTCACTACTGCAATCTATATTCAACGCGTGGCCTCTCCTTGCCATCTCCCTCAGACAGGTCGATAACTAGGTGATTGCAACCCTCCGTGTAGTTTCACCTGTCCTCGGCCCATCGTGGAGCCGTGTGTATGAACTCCCGTTACAGGAGTGGTCGATACAGTCGATCGGAATTTTTCCAGCCTTGTTTAGGTAGAGCATAGGCGCTGCGTCTTGTTGCTCCTTCGGCTATGTCCGATCTTTGTACGCCATGAAGTGCTGGTAATTCGCCATCTTATTCCAAATGACTTTGACATACATGAGATTGTTGCCCTACAGCAGGAATACCGGTTATTTTAGCTTCTCGACCATCTCTATGAAGGGACCTTCCTCCATATAAGGCTCCCGGATTGTAGTCTTGGTGGAGATCGATTGTCAGTGCGGCAGCCTTCAATATCAGTGTTCATGGTTACATATATTTTCTACGGACAATACGGGATTTTGACCTCCATATGCTAGGTATATCCCGTGCCAGTGGTTGAGAATATTTTCTACGGAAATGCCGGAATTTCTTCCTTGTTTCTCGCTCTCCCCCCTTATATTAGGTTAGTATATCCCGTGATGGTCGAGAATACTTTCTCTGGAGAACCCGGGACTTCTCCGTTGCCTTGTATTGCGTAATTTGCGTGCCAGTTGATAATATTCTCTACGGATAATACGGGATTTATCCATTCTGCCTGCCTGGACATGTTATTCTGGTAGAAGAAAATTTATAGCTCATCGAACGCCAGCCAGGATCGATTGGAACCTTCACCTCTCCCTCTTGATCGTGTGACAATGACCCAGCAACTCGCACCAACTCAGAACTCGCTCAGGTCATTTATGGATGGGGTCGATCCTGTCCAGAATGTGCAGGGTCATCTCGACGCAAGTTCTTGAGACTATCCCTTGTTGCAGCAGACACCAACTCTAGTCCTGTCGAACCTGCTGCTGCTCCAAGGCGTCGCGGGTCATCGCCTTGAGCGATTATCTTGGGGACTGGACAAACTCCTGGCGCCTTGTACAGCACGTGCTCTATCATCCTCATGCCAGAGTAAGGTCCCTCTGATGTGATCGTGAGCGTGCTCTTCTCAACGCGTTAGATGGCGTGGTAGGAAAACCCACAGATGGGAGGGATGATACTATATTGGAGCGATCAACCTACCGGTTAATAAGTGCATTTAGATAGATGAACTGGATGAACTGGATGAACTCGTCCGGTCATCTCCCTCTATGCACCTGTCAGCCCGAGCGGACCTATTACACGGTCAAGGGAGAGACTAGACCGGTGGCCTCACCTTTGGAGCAATTCGGGTCTGGTTTGGACCGAGAAACAGCAACATGGCAACCAAAGACACTACCCAGGGGCCGGTATGTACCAGACCATATGTTTTATGTCTGTTATATATGATTAATCCGTAACCCCACTCTCACAATTAGTATCAGTCTTCTTTAACCATTGCGGCACGGCGAGATGACTCAGTTCCTATAGAGCAACCACTCATCAACATGGCCGTCGACTACCACTTACTGCCACACGTATACTAGCCATTGGCAAACTCTAACTAACCGGTCCGCGATGTCAACGTTTCTCGGCCAGCTGCCTACCTAGCCTCTGGCCTTTGCCCAAGACCTTCCGCAGTCACGCAACGCCAACAGGCAACTCACATCGGCCAATTACTAGCTTCTCGCGTGCTTCTTCGACTGGAACCCACCCTGACCCCCAGACCCCGAGGAGGGGGTGGCAAGACTCTGAGTGATATCTAGACAAGGGAGCAGATGTTTGAGAAACTAACGTGGTTTATGCCCAACAATGAAATGTTAAATAATACTCAGATGAAGCCTTACTCTATTGACATGTTGGCATCTTCCGCCAAGATGGCTATTAGACCACGTAATAGGAGCCTAATCAGCTCAGCATACAGATAATATAAAAGAGCCAACGAGGTGCAAGTATCTGCCCCCATGTGCGTATATGGCAATGACATTGCGTATGGGTACCTACCTAGGTTGGATTCAGTGACGATATTCATTGACTACAGGCATTTACCACTTATATTGCCGTTCTTGATAGTCAATAGTCAACATCGAGATGTAAGAGCCTATGCTCACTCGCCTGCTAAACTCAAGGACCAATACATTTACTGAGGGATCATCTTAACACTGGATATCACCCATCAAGGGGATCAGAGTATCTCAGTAGAAATCTCAATGAGTACAACAATAGAGGTTTAATACCCAAGCCTAATGAACCAGTAGGCCCAGATCAGTAAGTTTCAACGCTACCTTATCGATAGCTTCAATGTCGTACTTTGACTAGTTCTATGTAGAGTGAACACCTTGCGTCGGTTTCTTCGGTGGCAGAGTCTGTTGGTTCAGTTGATCAAAGCCATACAGTCAAATACATGGTGCGTACGTCGTAGTTTGTGAACGCTTCTAATAGCAGTGGTTTCAAAAGTATTTTGTTCAATTAAGTATATACAACACGAATGTAATCGAATTTTCTAAGCACCATCCATCCCCCTTAAAAGTCTACGTTATGCATGATCCATAGTCCAGACGTTGCAATGACCCAACCAATTAACTCCATGCTGAAAAAGCAAGACTACCCAGTAAGTGTATCCCATCATTCATGTGGTATCCATCCCAATCATACTGTTCTTAAATATCAACCATAGATGCGGCTGTTGCCGCTCGGCAGAGGAGACGGGTTCCCCTGGGCGTTTTCCGTACCGAAGCTGGCTGGTGCCTCGTTTGCCAGAACCTGTGGCCCTCCGAGTGGGCGATCCTGGAATCTCGGGTCCATCGTGGTGATGGGCTTGGATATCCTCATCACGCGCTTCAGCTCTTCCACCGCCGAGGTTGGTGTAGGTCCCACTACCTGGACTTGAGGAGGCGGGCTGTTCTTCTTGGGGATCACGAGCCTGGTCAGAGACGAGAAGGGCTTGGCCTTGGGTGCTTCGGGGGCGGGGACAGGCTGTGCTGGCTGGAGGTCGGGCGACAGTCGGGCGGGAGAAGGGTTTCGGCTCCCGGCGCGAGAGTTGGGTAGGCTGCTGGCGGCAGCTTCTGCGACACGCTTGGGGTCGATGCTGAAATCCTCGGCCGCTTTGAGGTAGGTCTGGAG
>JABFEX010001233.1:158-11246 GCA_013623515.1 Fusarium illudens | reverse complement strand
AATAATAATTAATTATAATAGTAATAAGTAGTAATAGCTAGAAACTACTAGCTATAACTAGTAATAATTAATAGTAATAATAATAAGTAGTAATAACTAGAGATAACTAGTTATAGCTAATAGTAATAAAGAGAATTAGTAATTACTAGTAATTACTAAGTTTACTAAGAAATAAATTACCTATATAGTAAGTCTTTTTATTTTATATATAAGACGTTAGATTAGATCTAGAAGTAGATAGTATGTGAGATGGGTCGGATGGAGGAGCGGACGTTGGGGGATTTAAGTCTTGCTATGAGTTGTTCTCTCGGATCGAGGAGAAGAAGGAGAAGCGTCTACTTGTGGCGATTTAGGTGTCATCACCCCCCGGGCTATACCTTCACGGTCTGGCGATTAGGCAGAGAGCCGGGTAGGGGGACTTTAGTGTTAAGTCGGGTCGCTTAGAGGCAGTCTGTCTAGCGAGGCCGTACCTTACGTTAACTTTGCGTTGCCAGACTTTGCCATGTTTAAGAGATAATGATTTTGCCTCTCTGGAAACTCCGGCGCGAATAGATGGCCCTGGAAAACGAGCTGCCTACGGAGAGATCGCTGACTTCTGAGAATACCAACGCGTTAACCGTGTCGAGTAGTAATCTAACTGCTAATGCAGATTAACGTCCTACTAGGCGCGTATTGTTTAGGAACTCGCTTCTGGTTCGGCCGTGGCGTGGGAGAAAATTACCTTTATCCTCACTCGAGTCCATAAAGCGGCTTCTCAGTAATGGCAGATATGTGAACCTCGGGGGTGAGGCACTATATGGTAATTAACGTACGGAGGTATCACTACCCGCGCGATATATAGGGGACTTGGTGCATTGTAGCTAATGACTGGCTATAAACTGTCGCCAATGTTTCCTTTTCTAGTCCTGACGAGCGTAATGATAAGACCCTTGTGGGATATAGGATCGTTAAGGGGATCCTGAGGATGCGGGTGTCTTTTAGTGGAAGAGGGGCTATAAACCTCGATGATGTCGTTGTCTAAGGGGTAGTTTGAGATTAAACGGAGAGGTAGGTCCTCTGGCAGCAATGGCTAGGCCGTTGTTAAGGGCTAGACAGGTGAGGCCGGGGGTAGTCCACAGCTCGGGCGCCATACATCATCGGGCTATGCTTAAGTAGCAAGGTGAGATATATATAGCTTTTAAATGATGATAATACGCACAGTCTATACCCTCTGCCTAACACTTAAGTAAATAATAAAGTAAGTAGAGGCAAAGACCTCGAGAAGCTTAGTTTAGAGAGCATATCTACTATCTAGTGTTCAAATATTGAGAGCTTATGTTAAATCATGTAGGGACAGGCATCCTAGAAAAAGACTATTATAACGAATATCTATAGCGAGAATGCTTAGAAAACTAAGGACGCGCATATTAGATATATAACATCAGGGGGAAAGGAAAGGAACATATATGCCTGTGCGGGCGACGCGAGCAGAATATCATTATGATCTCTATAAGCCTGGATCTGTTTATGGGGAGCTATTTAATGTCGTTACTGCAAGCGGAGAGGCGATTGTCCCTGTTCGGGCAGCAGATGAGATGTAGATATTAGACGCTAAACTGTGTTCTTTAACTTATAGTCTATTTATTAGAAGGTAATATACTAAAAAGTAATAGGAACGAGGCGGGTTGGACTGACAGTGAAGCCATTAGGGGTATTATTAAATGTGGTTGCTAATCTCCTGAGGACTACACTGAGCTGAGCTCTGAGCCCCGGGTTGATAGTTCCTGACCTTCCCATACGATAAACGAGCAGGAAGGACGTAATTTAGACATCATGTGGCATAGATCGTTGAGGGATGGCTTTAAAACTCGGGGACTGTCTAGTAAGAGGCATGTCCGGTGACCCCACTCAAGGATTTATAAATGAATGATATGAGAAGCTACTAAGACTCTGAAGATCCCGAAGGTTCGCGGAACTAAGCCTCAATGGTTTGAAGTTTGGCGTGGATAATACGTTTAATATTGGGTTACTGGCTCTTGAGGACGAAGCAAGGTTTGTGCAAGTTAGTCAAAAAAGGAGAGCGATAGAAGATGGGAGCAGAAAGAGGACGCGAGGGATAGCTAGGATAACCAATATATACGTTAAATACCGGCTGAGAGCATACAAAGAGCCTTCATTGCTCTTTAGAGTTCTGATATCCTTTATGCTTGCTCGCTTACCTGTTAAAAACCCCCCGAGTAGGATTGGAGGCCTGCGGGTATAGCTCGGTATAGCTCCTATCCCCGCGACGCTTATGACTCTAAATTAGCTTCGTGTTGACCTCCCCGAAGCAACTGTTATAATCGCAACTCTGGCTATCTACTAGAACTCAGCCACTATATCTACTCAGAGTTAGAGAACTATTGCGTCGATTGTTGCACTAGCTTTAAGGGATCTTAGGACCTATGCGGCGTAGATGCTTTAAAGTCTGTAAGGGAGCTTCAACCTTGTTCATCTGGACCCTGGGCGTTTCAAATAGCACCATGGAGGAGCCAGGACTATACTGCGGCCTCTCAGTGGGATACAGGACTGAGAGAACGCAGGATGGTTGAAACAAAAAGTGTTCAAGTAACTTGAACCAGAGACCACAAAAGCTTTGCCTGGATATGAAACCTCTCCCCTATAGCCTCACACCTTGGATTGTCGCTTACTAACTCGGCGATAACTGCCTTAAGCGTCATGAGACAGGACGTTGCGACCCCTTAATTAATATCCTGCAGTCTTCCTTTCCCCGAGAAGTACCAGCTCGCGAACCAGCCACCTCTGAAAGACAACCCGCCTGCAGCGGACGAGCAAGGGCGGTCTCTAGAACAGAAGCACGATAGGACGCAGAGAGAAAAGAGGTTACTATGCGCAAACGATGCTTAGGACACTCTTATAGCTGTGCTGATGATAGCAGAGTCCATTATCACTTTTTCCTAAGCACTCATTCCTATGCTCCTTAAGATCTCGTTGGTAGGGGTTATATTCGACTGAGTAGTAACTATCTCAATTCTGTATCATATCTCTTTTATCGATGTATAACTTCATTCCATGAGGCTAGCTGGACGCAGAATAAACAACGTTCTTCGTAAGACAGTTTTCCCATCTCAATAAACTAAATGCAACATAACACCGGAACATATCCTATCCTCTGGAAGAATCTTAGCAGCGTTTTGGGACCCCATGTGAGTCGTGGCCAACTTGATTAGTCCCTTGTTTCTCCCTCACCTTTATCATGACACCGTAAAACTATTCCAAGCCAATGCTAAAAAGCGAAAGCACATCCTGTCACTACCTCCTTGGCCGGCTACCAAGGCCAATCGCCAACGCCAACCTCGATATTTTATCTTCGCGGTTACCATCAACCGACAGCCTAAGCTCGCGTAGAATCTGACTAGCTTGGGGGCCTGCAAAGCGAGATTAGCATTGGCATCAAGGGTCTATATTAAGGATAACTGACCGGTGAGGTCATCGGCCTCGCCAGCGGTGGCGGGGAACTCGGAGATCTCGGCGCCTGTCTCGGGGTTTACGAGGGGATATATTTCGGCACTTCGCGTGGTTGATGTGCTGTTGATCATTCGCATTCGGTTGTTATGATCGCTGCGAAGTGAAGTGTTCTCCATCAGCAATGTGTCTCGTTCCTGGCCTTGGGTTGTGCTTACACGTAGCCGAGTCGTTGACCAACGTCGGCGATCTTGGCCGTGAGCTCGCCACGAAGCCCCTCGATCTTGTCAGTCAGCACGCGATGGTTGTTGTCAACTTTTCGGTCAAGCTCGTCGACCTTGCGGTCAAGCTGGTTGAACTTGTGATCAAGCTGGTCGAACTTGTGGTCGAACTTGCGGTCAAGTTGCGCGATGCTTGTGACGAGGGCACCGACCTGGGTCGAAAGCAGGTCGAGCTTATCCGAAGTTCGAACTCCATCATCAATGCTAGGCAGAGTGCGGAGGCGCTTAAAGTGAGTGGTGAATCCCTCAAGGTGAACAACCATGGCGTCGAATTCTTGGTGCCCCATAGGCGGCTGCTGCTGAACGTGTGACTGGTTCATCGTATGCGGGCGAGAGCTATAAAGAGACAAAAGATGGAGAGAGAGGGCCAAGAGATGATAGCAAAGGGAGCGAGTTGGCGCAGCGAGGATGGAAATGTATGTCGCGAAAGGTGAATGTTGTGAGAGTGAATGAGCGGCGCGCGTTGGCAAGTCAACATGGGACCGCGAAGACGCGTTTAGTCCCGTGACTCGCGAAGAGGCAAGTGCGCTATCACGTAGCACGCGTGCTGTCACGTGGCTCGCTGGCTCTTATCTCTGATAGCCTATCTTATCAGCTGATTGGTAGAGTATGCACGTGACGCGCCACCCACCCTACATGCTTCTGAGAGCCATGTGAGCATGGAACAATAATGACGATTGGTTGCATTGCGGGGTGTCTTTCTGGTCCCCGTCTATACCAGTTCGAATGGCTGGCTGTATAGAAACTTATAGACGGAGGACTCTTTAGCCTGTTTGATATTGGTCGAGCTGGTGGTATCTAAACGGACAGCAATAGCCCCAGAGCAAAGGCCCCAGAAGCACACTAAAGAGGAGTAAGAAGGGATTAAAGAGATCTTTACCACACTCTAAATAGATAATAACTTATCCTTATAAGAAGTTACCGACGCTATTACTACTAATCATAGCTTCTAAGTAAGGTAAGTAACTTATTATTACCTAGACTAAATATAGCTCCTAGACCTATACTAAGTTTAATTAATACTAAGGTTTTATAGAATTTTTATAATAAGTATTAATATAAATATAAAAATAAGAAGTAAGGTATATATAAGTCCTAAGGAATAAGTTTTCTTTATAGCTTTATAATTAAAAATAATTACTTAACTAACTTAATATATAAGTAATAATTAATAAGAATATTTATTACTAATATATTAAGCTCTATTATCTATAATAGTAATAAATTAAGAGCAAAAAGGAACTAATACCCTAAGATTCTTAGTAGATTAATACTATTATTAGATTTAATACTCTTCAGGCCCCTATAGTCGCTAGGCTATCTAAGATCTATAGACCTCTCCGCATTTATAATCTATGATTCCTTTCCTTCCAACGTGCCCAGATGCTCATGCTGGCTCCTCCTACGAACGACGCAAACCGAACCGGTTTGACAGTTCCACACAGGCATGGAGATGGCTGTCCGACGTTAGGTGGCGATGGGAGTTAACGCGTAAGGGAGGAAAAGTAAACAGCGAACGTTTAGGCCGCAACTGCATGTACGTGCTAACCCTAACCTGAATTGCACTACTAATATACTATGCTATGTAGAAATCGCTTGCTACTCATAATAATCTACTGTCCAAGTCCCAGATCCTTAATAATGATATCCGCCGCCTTCTCACCAATCACAATAGCCGTGTTATTTGTATTAGCACCGACGTTGCCCGGGGCAATACTCAAGTCAGCAAGCTTAAGACCCCTTGTGCCCCAGACATTCAGACGTTCATCAATGACACCAAACTCGTCGCGGGGAGCCATCCGGCAGGTTGCAATGGAGTGCCATGTAGTTCCAACATTCTGACGCACCCATTGTTCAATAGCCTTATCGTCCTCAGCAGAATACTCAACGTCCTGAACGTCGGAGAGAGACGACTGCTGCTCAAGGTTTACACAGGCAGCTGGGGAGCCTTCGGGGAAGGCCGGGTGGCCGGGAGCGATTTCTCCACGGTACATCTCAGTGCGGCGCATAATCTCTCGGGACTTCTTATAAGCCCAGACCTGCTTCTTGAGATCAATGTCTTTCTCATCGTTAAGGTAGCCGACGTCAAAGTCCAAGGGGTCATCAACATTCGGCCCCGTAATATGTATGTGACCTCGGGAGTAGGGGTACGATGTGTAGTTTCCTACAGTAACGTATTGCTCCTCTGGCACACTAGAGGGGTCACCCAAGAAGCTGTTTTTTCTGGTTAGCTTTGCTTTCATGATATCTATCAGACAACTCACCAAGAAACAAGACCCATTAGCATAATCGGCTTATTAGGAATGCTCTTAAAGTCCTTATCCCATGCCTTTTGGAAGTCGGGGCCCAAAGCTGCAACCTCGGCATCCGTAGGTCGGAGCTTGGAGGAGACATCAATCGAGTTCCAGCCTAGGACCTTGTCCTTTGAGTCGATGAGCTCCTGGCGCTTCTCGGGGTGTCGAAGAACTCTGTCAATGGTCTCATGGGGCTGGAGGTTGGTCTTATAAGGATATAAGATCAACTGATGATCCTGGTACTCGTGGCCAACGCCAGGCAAGTCAACCTTGACAGGAATACCGGCTCTCTCAAGAATCTTAGGGTCGCCAAGACCAGATCGCTCAAGTAAAGGTGGTGTGCCAAGGGCACCAGACGACACAACGACAAGCTTGCGGGCCTTAATAGTCAACTTGGGATGTTGAGTAGGGCCAACCTCAGCCTGGAAGGCAGGGTTAGGTGTATACTCGACACCAACAGCACGCTTATCATCATCAAGAAGCACTCGGACGACCTTGGCCTCAACTAGCACATGCAGGTTGGGGTACTTGGTGTCTTTGAGCTTATCGTGGACATAGACGGTGGCAGTATCTTGCCGCCTGCCCTCCTTCGAGACATACCGAAGCCAGCGCTCGTAACCGTCGTTGTGGTCCAGCGACTGCAAGTCCTGGATCTCAGGCCAGCCGACTTGGGATGCAGCCTTGATGAAGTCGCTCTCAGAACCGGTAGAGCGGAATGTACCGTCACTGATGTGGACTGGGCCGTCATAACCATGCACAGAGGGGTCACCTCGGCCATGATATGTCTCAAGCTAGGTATGAAGTATTAGTATAAAGAGTCGTCTTGGTCATGAATAAGTAATGGCGCACCTTCTTGAGGAAAGGCAGGATCTCATCGGCTGACCATCCGGGTGTCTTCCATGAGTCAAAGTCCTCGCGCTGCGCTCGAGTATACATCATGAAGTTGATAGATGAACCACCGCCGAGCGTACCGCCTGAGGGAACAATACATTCTCGTCCGGCGAGCTTCTCAGACTTGTTTCCCTTGTAAAAGATGGTTGTCTTGGCAGTGGGTAGGAGATGGTCTAGGAAGAAGACGGGATGCTCAATGTTGGCAACACCGTTGTTATCCGGACCTCCCTCGATAAGGAGAATAGACAGGCTGGGATCCGCCTCAGCTAGACGGCCAGCCACGACGCAAGCCGCCGTGCCACCTGTGGAAGGGTTAGCTTACTGAGGGATCGCAATTGGGGTAAGAGACGAGGATTACCTCCGGCGATGATGACGTCGACCTCGTCGATGTTCTCGGCAAGCTTAGTGTAGAGACCCATGGTTAATACGCGGATCTACTATGTAGATCAGGATTTCAGAGTTGAGTATTCGTTGGGGATTGTGTGGTATTGTCTTGTCTCCCCCTCACGAGGCTCTTGTAAGTTATATGTATCTGCCTTGTCTCTCCCCCTTGCATGCGTCGTCTAGGTCGCCAAGCTCCTCCGGCCGTGCGAGTAGCCATTCCTGGTCTGACCTCCGGTCCTTTTCTCCTGCCTGTAACACTCTCCCTTACTTTGAGGAGAAGCCGGGGCCTTGGGGTAGCATCGCTAAGCGTTTTACAGATGATCTGCGGAGCAAGTGGCTGGTTGGGCTTGGACCCAACAGAGAGACGGTTGCGACGACTCGTACTTGCGACTGCGTATGCTCCGTGGGGCCCGGGGGTACGGAGGCGCATTCCGGGGTCCTGGAGAGCCCCGGCCACTTGCGCGAAATTATTGGCGCTCATGGATGACACAGACAAACTAGACTGGACCAGCAACTAACAGCGCTGATCTCTGCGTTCTGGATTGCTCTAGTCGGGGTCGGGGACCGTCCCTCGTTGTGCCTGGTGCCACATGTAGAGCCTTCCGTCTAGAGTTCAGACCGAGGCCTTTTTCGCGCGAGCCAAGACAGCTAGTCATGTGACGGTTACATTGCAGGCCCGCAGGCGGGTCGTACAGGCGTGCTGTAGTCACAGATTTCTGACTCGGCTTTTCTGGTGGCTGAAGAAGGTGGCCATCTAAATTGGGCATTCTAGTTGGCCGGCCGGGCCTGGTCTCAGAATCAGAAAGAAATCATGTCTATAATTTTATGTGCTTCTAATAATAATGATGCTTATAATGCATTCACATTGTCGTCTAATTTCCCGAGCCCAGCCATTATTCCCGTTCTCGAGAGAGACAGAATCGTCTTACACGCGGTTTCACGGGAATGGATCGCGGTACATGTTCCCGGCTCCCTTCAGCTGCCGTGTCGAAGACTGCGAGCTCCTGTCGTCGTCCTCGGGCTGTCGTGACGACACTGTCACCTGCGTCTGGGTTATCTTGGTGATACCCCGGGACATGTTTACCCTGCCTAGGCCATCTCCGTCTGTGCCGATGCGTGCTTCGTTTGTGCTCGAGAACAACGGGCCGGTATTTGTACCCGATCGACCCTTGCCGGAGGCTGCGTTTCCATTTGTGCCTCCGCCCATGGGCTTGGACTGCAGCTCGGTGCCCTGGTTGTAGTAGTCGTTCCGGTACGAGCTGTTGTCGCCGGTCGCGCGAACGACCTTGACGATGAGAGAAGAAATGTTGAGCTCAATATGCAGCTTGATCATATAGACCAGTGGGTGGAACTGGACGTAACTGCATCATTTCCGTTAATGGTGGAACAAGGAATCGGAGGGATTTAGTGCTTACATGAAGCCATTGCCAATCGACATGCTGCCAATGAGGATAACCTTGACGCCACGAGATTAGCTTGATCCTTCCTTTCACAAGTGAGAGCTGAAGGAAGCCTTACATCGAGACTCATCGAGACTGCAATCATGGCAAAGTTGAAGCGCAGCAGTGGCTTGTACTTGTCCAAACCGTTTGCGATCAGCTTGACGCGGATCAGGTACATGAAGTAGGAGTGCAGAGCGGCGTCAATGATGAGGAACAGGCCCTTTTCGATGCGGTCGTAGATGTGGTTAACGTTGATCCATGTCGACGAGATCTGCAGCTGCGCGGGGATCCAGATGGCAAAGACGCTGATGTTGATGAGGCCAAGTAGAATGGCGGTCGCCCAGCGAATCTTTTCTCCGTCCCGACGGTCCACCATGAGGAGCGATATTCGGTTGATGATGATGCCGCAGATGCATTGAATCTGAACGACCCAGAGAGCCACTGCCCATGTCACAGTCAGCTTTTCTTCATTCGATCGATCGATATGCGCGGGGGGTTGGTCCTACAGAAAGTGAAGTAGATCCAGAAGCTGGTGACATTTTGCATTGTCAGTTGTCACATTTAGAAAGAATCATAGAGTTTCGGTACTCACCTTGGCTCGATAAACCCTCGCAAGAAACACCACGACAGCACACTAATGACGACGGAAACGAGCCACTCAGCCCAAACCATGATGACATATGGCTTGGCGCGTCCTGAGCGCTTCCATTGCGCATATGTCTGCTTGACAGCCGTGTGCCCAGAGAAGAGGCCCGTCGCGAGCGTAAAGCCCCAGATGATGCTGGCGACCAATAAGTCATTGAGGGTGGGCGCGACCACCTTGTAGTGGTCCGGCACCAAAAAGCCCGGCATGTTTGTTTTGTTTTGTTTCGACGAGACGGAACAGACGGCTGGCTGGTAAAAAAAGAATATAAAAAAGAAAGGCGAGAAAGAACGAAATAAAGAAACAAACCCCGAAGAACACAGTAAACTTACGTACGCAGTGTGTTTATGCAGTTGATCTTTAAGCAGTAAAACTAACTGTAACAGACGTGCTGTCTGTCTTCTGGCTCGGTTACGCATCACGGTAATAACCATTGCCCCTGGCAAATTCATCTTGACGTTCCTGCTGACATCCACCCATTGTGGACTAAACTAGCTCTCACGCATGTAGCAGTGATCTACCGGGACTTGGTAACATCTCGGTTTAGAGGAGGACGCAATCTGAGACGTTCGGGCGCGGATAGATCCAGTCAAGGGTAAAAAAGAATGGAGACCAACTGGAATAAATGGACATGAAATGTCAATCCCCGCAGGCTCGTAGGCCGGTTCTGGTGTATCATACCCGCTCCTTGATGCGGGACCCCTACCCCAGTCAGGGGACTCTAGAGCCCGCCCCAGTATGAATGGACAGAGTATGTACGTAGCACTACCACTGGGGTTTTCTGGGATTTTCTGGGACGCCGAGTTTCCCGAGGTGGTATCAGTTTAGAAAGATGGCCAGCGAACTGTGGGAGCCGTTTAACTAGCAGACTGGGTCGCTTCCTTTGAGTCTCAATCATACAGATTGGGAAATTTAGTGCTTGACGATCAATCTCTGGTCGTGTCAGAAACCCCGTAGCCTGTTCCGAGATACCTCGAGAGATTACTAGTAGTGCAACGTTCCAGAAGAGCAGCGCCAAGTCGGCAGTTCAGATTAAACGTGCAGATACACACAGACAGTGGACGAACAGGTCTCTGTATTTGTCACCTCATCCGCCTCCCCTACTACGCATGTTGCCAGGGCACCTTGCTAGAGGCTCAACTCGACGATCCGTAGGTAGCAACGGCTCACTAACTAGTGCTCCACCGAGTCAATAGCGCGCCGCGTGTCTAATGCTGTACCGGCCGGCGCTGTAACGGCAGTTATTGCCGCAGGCACCTTGACCGCTGCGCCACCGAGCAAAAGACCGAGTCATGATCACCACTAGAGCAATTACAAGAGGTGAACCAACTACTGATCGGGCTTTAAACGTTGCTACGGTGGCCAAGCCGTAACAGGCGCCCACCCCGCGAGTCAGCTTCGGGCGTCTTCTCGGAGCGAGCTCCAGCTAGCCCAACGTTGGTGCGGGCCGCCCTGAGACTAGCCAGCTGGAAAACAAAAACGGGTTTTCCAAGTTAGTTAGTCCCGCGGAGCCTCGCTCGGGTTCCGTGCAGGTTCTATCAAATAGGATCCTGATAATAGCTCTGAGGGTGGTCACGTGAGATTAGGAGGCCGGCTAATCTCCGGCAAGTTAGCTAAGCTAATCTTAATCTAGAAGGCTATATCGCGGCCTAGAACTAGAAAAACACCTTCGCAGCTAGCCTGCAGGGGTGCCGGGTTTGAAACCCGGT
>JABFEX010001231.1:0-19907 GCA_013623515.1 Fusarium illudens | reverse complement strand
TATCTTTTGCTATTATAGCTGATAGTCTTGTTATTAGAAATAATAATAGTGGGCTCGATAATGGTCTGGCAATATACCTGCTTAGATCTAAGATGACTTTTGTATTGGGTTGCAGGTTCGAGGATGGTTTCGCTTCACTCGACACTCCTTCAAGGAACTCTTGGTCAGCCTGAAGCAGCCCGCCTTTATTACTGCAGATCAAAGCTGTTTCAAGTCCATTGCTCTAGTTGGGGACTTTAAGGGTACGGTCATTTGGCATGTTGCCGAAAAGCGTGGTGGGTTGGCCTGGAAGGAGGGCCCTACACGACTCGTGGTGGTCATCAACGTGACACAACTCGGCTTTTCTTACTCATTCAGTCTCCCGAGCTTCCGAGATACATCAAGGCCGCGTTTGAGGCCATCATGACGAGCAAAGGACGGGAAAACATATGCAGAATGGATACGTGATTGGGTAGAATTGTACCACCAGATTCACCCGATCCAACTGTTGCTCGATCCCGACAACTCGTGACAAGACTCATGCATGTAGGCCTGAAATAAGTGCAGTGCATCATGTAAAACAGTTTCAGTGTTGTCCTCGCATTGCATAACAGAAAAAACGCCATGCGCAGCAGATCCTTCCTCCGGCCCGACGCGGAGCTATGCCCGCTCGGCTCCGGCCGGACGGGGGCCGGACCAGGAAGAATCCGGGGAGTTGACGACGCCAAAGGTTAAAAAAATCTTAAATAAAATGATGCGGATCCTTTGCCCGGTCTCACTCTCCCTTTTCTCATTCTTCGTTACTTCTTATGCCATCTCAACATTTTTTTCGTAATCTCCCTTCAGAGTTTTCCACCCTTGTCAGACAAACCCTCAACTGCCATTACCGCGGCTAAGCAGAACCTTCGCACCGCGGTTACACACAGTTTATGTAATGATGCATTTGTAGAGACAATACGGTACGTAATAACGGTCCTGACGCCGTTGGTAACTGGCTAGTCTCGTTAGACCTTAGCAAGCCGTCGGCACTTGTGGCTGCAGGTCTAATTGGCGTCCCCAGACGCAGCCGGTGCGGGACCGGCTGTAGCAGCGCTTCTTTGTTGGGTTGGACGGTCCACCTAGAGGGATGGATGCAAGGCATGGCCGTTGTTGATGGCGTTGGTTGGGAGACGGAACACGGAACGTGGATGATGCAAGGTAAATTAATGTGGATGAGAACCAATATATGTGTCAACATGCGGCCATACTTGCAGTGGCCCTGGTAACACAGGAGGGCGTGCGTTGAGGAAAGCAGCTCGAGTGTCACACAGCTAGTGAATGACAGGCTGCTTCAGCGTTCTTACTGCTAGGGCGATCTCTTGGTTCAGCGAGCCAGTGGAGGCTTCGACGATCTCTGGGGCTAGTTCATCATGTCTGTGTAGGCGTTCACGCCATCACCGCACGTTCATCGGCCGTTATCCGTTGATACCAAAGGTATATGCTTGAGATAGAATTCTAGCCAGCTCGCTAAATCATACGCTCCCTGGTATAATCCTCCCACAGTTCTGTAATCATGTCCATTCATTCCTGCATTAGCCATTGTTGGCTCAAAGTACACAAGCTCCGAGTCCTCAGTGGCTCCATTCGCTGCCCTCACAGGGGGCCTGGTCTGGTCTCAGCCATGCCATCCCTTTAGAGGGACTTGCGCGTCTTCTTGAAGAAGCGCGAGGTGTCGCCGACAGGGAGGTTGAAGGGAAGGGCATCTGCGCACATGCCCGCGGCGCAGCTGTAGAATCCCAGGAGACCGGAGACGAAGCCAAAGGCTCCTCCCGCCTGCATCAGGCCCTTGGCGTTGCTGGCGTGGCCGTCGGCGAGGGCAAAGTTGGAGGCGGCGTCAAAGAGGAAGCAGAAGAAGATGGTGGTGAAGATGCCAAACGAGACCAGGTTGCTACGAAATCAGTATTTAGTCTCTAGCTTGAGGAGGGTAGACTTACGTAGGTGCAGATGCCAGCATGAAGAAGAGGGACAGCACCGCCCAGACTGACGCCACACATTAGCTTCTAATTCGGAGAATATGAGGGTATTGATCTTACTGAGCACGTAGAATCCGAGGGCATTGTGGTACTCTGCAGTCGGTCCACCATACGATTGGATAACACCAAGCGACGGGCACAGGATGACACCGTAGCCGCCATAGAAGAAGGCTGAATATAGCTGTTAGTCGATGTTGAATAGGGCAGGATGGCAGGGCTGCAACGCACCGTAGGCACTCAGATAGGCATAGCCAAACGAGTTACCCCTGGCAATCTCCCACTGAGCAGATATGAGCATTCCAAGTCCAGCGGCGAAGCACAGGTTGGCAATGAAGACGGTCTGTGTCTCTACCCCACGGAAGCCCATCATGGATAGGGACAGGGTCAGCAGGGTGGTTGCAAACGTTCCCATAGCCATGGGCGACTTTGACACATTATCATGTAAGTAACTGGACCTGTAGTGATTCCTCTGTAGGTCAGAGGCGTGGGCAGCTGAATGTGCTTACAGGGTTTCCGATCTGGTGGCCCATGGTGGAAGGAGTATGGGAGATGGGGGAGGAAAGCTCTTCAACGCTCTTGGTAGCCATGGTAAACGAATATGCTTCTTTCTGCTTGAAACTGACTCGACGACTCTGAGACCAACGACGACAAAGCTCTACAGTGGGCGGGAATACACGTCCTGGACTTGGCACCTCGCTCTTCTTATAAATTATCACCCATCTGGCTCACAGCGGCATTTTCTCCCGGCGCAGCCGTCGAGCTGTTAGGTAATAGTTAGCCCATGGCCCTTGGCCCTCGGTGTAAGAGAGAAATGAGCACACCCAAGACTGGGACCCCCGGAGTGTGCTTCTCCCTCTCTCTGCCTGGCCCGTCTGCCCACTCGTCACGCAGTGGCAGCTCGAGAGCAGAAACGGTTGAGTTGCAGAAAAACAAGACGAGCTCGTCTCGGCGTGTTGGATCGTCCGCGGACTGGTGTGAGACGGGGCATTCTGTTAGCTAATGGAGTGCATGGGTCCAGGGATCTAGCCTTTAAGTCTATGGCTAGGGCCCCGATTTCCCCCGGGATCTTTGCGTGCAGGTCTGCGGGGTTGGGGGGGGTTTGCATGGAGTAATCGTGTCTCAGGTGACTTGGGCGAAAAAAAGACGCAGAGGAAGAGGGAAAAGAAGAAAAGAAACAGAGATAGTTGATATGCGGAGTCCGGAGATATCGCTCCTCGGCCGTATCTAACCCTTCTTCTTCTCTCCAGCTTTCGCTCCCCTCCCTCCCCCACAGTAGACTCTCGGGGAGCACAGTCAGGGGGTTGCTCGACAGGGTTCTATAAGACCTGGCAAAGGAGAGCAACCCCAGCAAGTCTTGGCACATCACGGTATTGCTTGTGGAATGTTTGTTATATTCGAATGATATGACACCTGCTTCCAAACCGGACCACACGGGTCGCGTCCAATCTCGTGAGAGCTCTCGAGGTGAAGCTGTTGGACATTGGTCGCTTCGTTTACCCGACGACGAGCCCCCATTGGCCAATGCCGAGATCGAGATCGGATTTACCTATTGTCGGATTGTAACACGTTTGCGCCATGGGCATTTATTCGCTGGTCCTTTCAACATGGACATTCCATTTACCTATTGTTGGCTTGTCACGGCTTGCGTCCACCACTTCACCATTGGCCAACTTGCCGCCCTCACCAATGGCCATGGTCACTGATAACGCTTATTACCCCGTGTTGGAGAATGGAGAAAACATGTCATGCTTGCGCCTTCGTCTCAGTGCGCGAGAATCCTCCTCATAGCGGTTCATCTTGGTGGGTTAGACTCTACTCCAAACAGCTCAGAGTCGTGTGCTTCCGGACCTACCACCGTCATCTCGCCTCGCCTCCTTACACCGACCGAATAAAACAGTTTGTCGAGAGGAGCTGTCTACGTCAACATACCACCAACTGTCTCGCAACGGAAGCGCACAGGACACTCTGGAGTCAAAGGTCAACTACCCTTTTTTCCCCCACAACCGCTAAACCCTCCTTCACCGAAGGTTTTTGTCAGTCCATTTAGGCGAGTGGTCACTGCGCACGCACGCGAACACGCCAGTTCTGGATCCGGCCCTCGGAGGGCGGCTTCACTCTCCTCCACGCGCTCAACTTGGCGATAGCTCGGAGAAGAGGAGCCTGTTGCCGCATCATCTCGTTATTTCGACATATTGCCAAGTGGCTGGCATCAGACTACTATGCAATTTGTCTGCTGCAGTTTGAATGCGTCAGTGTATCTCGCCCCACGCCCGACGGCGTCCTCGGCATATCCCTCGGCTAAGTCGAAAGATAATCTCGGGAGCGGTGATGCCTGTTTATCTCAAGACGGTAATTGTCAAATCCGAGTAGTCTCGAGGCTTTATATAGGCGGTGGTGCAATTTCTATGACTGAGTCTGGGGTGACTTGTGAAGAGGAGGTCTGGATCACCACAAAGGTAGACGTGATGATTATTTGCATCAATGTGAGCTCAAGCATAGCGCTTAATCTTTTCTACAGGTTAACACTATTTAAAAATATGTTCTAAATTCCCCGCATCGTTGAGGTGAGCAAAAGGAAATGGTATCTAGAGTTGTGGTGTAGTCCGGGTACCAGTTACCCTGCATCGGCGCTCAACCATGTTCCGCCGATAATTCTGGAGATTCTGTAGGCAGCGATCTAATCTTGCCGAGAATTTACATCTTGGCGGCTCGTGTGACAACAAATTGCCGCGGATGTGCCCAAAAATAGGGTTAATCCTGGTTGAAACAGCCAGGTCCTTCATCGAAGCGAAGAAGGATCGTCCAATGTGTGGTGAGACTGGAACCCCTGTTAAGTTGTATCAATGACTCTCAAAAACTTGGATAAAGGGTCTTCTGTTTGATCATAGCCTATTTCGAGTGTGGGAGTAGTCTGTCTTTCTACTGCCCAGATAACTTCATGTCTCCTTTTTACGAGTCCACCTACTCAAGCTGGACATTCGATAGGCCCCGTTGATTTGGGCTGCAAGCAGGGAACGTTACAGACTGGCCTTGGCCGGATGCTAAGGGGCGGAATACACATTCTCATTCATCTTCCATCTATCGTCTTTATCTAATACAGTTCCTCCCTACAACTGCAACATCAGTTCCCATCACCCACCTCTACATACACCTCTTTCAAGGCTTGTCCGTTCCCCTCTTCTGCCGATCCTCCCAATCCGCCGCCCCCTCGTAGTCGTAGTTGTACTTGAGAAACTGAGCCGGGTCTAACTTCACCTCCCTTGTAGTTTCGTCCGCTTGCTCGCGGCTGGACTTTTGTATCAACGACGCACGCTCGTACCTGACATCGAAGACCCTGTTCAGAGCTGCCCCGACTTTGCCTCTGGAATGCACACCGGCCAAGAAGGCCTGCAATGCCTCCGCATCCTCGATGCTTTGGGACGCTCCCTGGCCTTGGGTAGGGAGCATGGCATGTGCCGCGTCGCCGATGAGGATGGTTCGTCCACGTGCCCATCGTGGCAGCGGGTCAATGTCGCGAAGCTGCCATAACCCAACGTCCGGTGAAGCTCGAAATATCTCATGCAGCCAAGCTGGAAAGTCCGAGTAGGCTTCTAAGAGCTTGTCAACGCTCCCTGGAGAGACCCAGCTGTCCGAACTCTTCTCGGAGAGCCTCTCGTCTGGAACGAGAGCGACGACACCGTAAAGCTTCATTACTCCCGCCAAATCTATCGTCCTGTTACAACGCTTGTCAAAGATGCAACCATCTCATACACTAACGATGCACTCGGGGCGAGCAGTGTTTATAGCTTGGGAATCATCGAAAGCTCATAAAAAGGAAACTACAAATGTCCCAGAGGCGCAACCGCTTCCCAACTGCACGCCCCCAGCTTGCGGTTTGAGCAGACATGAGGGTTCAGGTTGGGACACGCTACAGCCCACGAGTGGGAGATGAAAGATCATATCCTTGCAGCGGCCTCGGATTCGAGTGCGGAATGGCGCTCCTTGATATAAGGAGGTATATATGACATTCAGCGGATTCTTTGCATGCGAATATGGACAGTCTTTGTATGGTGTTTGAAACGTTGGGATTTGGGGGGTAAACATGGGTACACATGGTCCAGAGGGACAGAGAGCAAAAGAACATGTAACTTAATCTGTTTAAAAGAAAAACATAATTTGGTGAGAAACATCCCGGACTTCAGGGAAAGTCAGTACCGATGTCGAGCATGAAAACACCAGCATCTTGGTTCCACAGCAAGCCAACGCAGTCATAGTAATACTACCTACCTATATAAAAAGAAAATGAACTTCTCAAAGCTCTTAACTAAATCTGCAGTGCCTCGAGCATCTTCTCAAAAGAGTCGCTGGCATCCTTTTCCCTCATGGGCTCGATACGATAGCCATCTTGGATGCCTCGTAGCTTGGCCATCAAGTCTGCGCTCGGCACCCATCCCAACAGCGATGTCACCAGCTGGCGAGAGTTGTAATTGAGCTCTACCAAGTCACTCTCGGAGGTTGCTCCAGGTGCAAAGTAAGCAACCTGTAAGAGCAGAGGTTCTGGAAGCGTCTCGCCTTCAAGGTTCAGATTGCAGATGAGGTTGGCCGAGACAAGCTTGGGCATGGCCGACAGCGCGTCGGCGTACGCTTCAACGAAAGGAGCCAGAGCCTTTTCACTGACTCTGCCACGGAATGTATCAATTGATCTTTGGTTTGAATACAAGGCCTCTCGACGGAAGCTGAACAGTTCGTCATGGAGGCTGTGGCTGAACCCAGATGGCGGTCTATCCAATGGAATCTGCGATGGGGGTTGACTCTCAAGAAAGTACCACTCTCCTGATGGAGTTACAGGCTCAAGCTGGATGCAGAGGGTCTGGAGATTCGGCCAAGGGGCACTGCTCAGCGGCCGGAGCAGGCTCGGGTCAAAGATGCCCGAGAGTTCAAGGTTCACGAGGTTCATTGAAAAGTCACAGACGGCTGCACTCAGCGGATCTGGGATGTCTTCACCATGCAGCAGTGGCGGTGCAGTGGCTTCATTCCGATATCTTCGATGCCAAAAGTCAAGGCGAGCGCTCTTCAACTCCGGGAGAGACAGCTCTTTCATGGAGTCTGCAGCCTCTTGACGGCTACGCTTGCGTAAATCAAGAAAACGCTCCTCGGAGTCATCCATGGAGAGATCAACGGATTCAATGTTTGGCATCCTGGAGGCCAGCATCATGGGGACCTTGGGGTATACATTCCGGTGAATGTGTTTCTCACCCGGGCGCAGCATGACCAGATGCCTCACTCTATGAACCTCTGGCAACAACTCTGGGCGCAAGAGATCTATATAAGAGTGTAGGTAGCGACCTTCATAGATGCAGTTCCCTTGGGGCAGCATGGCTTTCCACGGGGGAAAGATGCCCGGCCAGGCACGGTCGCTGTGGGACTGTGGATGGTTGATGGCCAGTTTCAGACGATAGTTGATCGAAAGAGGATCCTCCTCTTCCCAGGTCTTGAGGGTCTCAAATAAATACTGCACGGCCTGTGTGTAGCTTTCATCGTTGGCGGCGCGTTCAGCTGGCGTTTCAGCTCGGGCGCTGGCAGCGGCATCATAGGATGGGAGGATAGGGATGAACTCGAGACCAGCGAGAAATGTGCGTCTCGCAGGCGTGAGCAGCTGGTTGAATTTTCCCAGCTCATCACTGTTGATCCTGATGTCTCTGAATGTCCATCTCTCCACGGCGGTCCGTAAACGGCTTGAGACAGTGGCAAGGGGCGCACGGGACAGGCGAGAGTGCAGGTAGGCGTAGGGTTGTCGGGGCTTGAACCTATCGGCCAATAGATACGAGACGATGTGATCGACGATGTCTTGGGGTAGAGAATCCATGGCTGAGGTTGAAGTTGAAGACACGAAATGTCGATGAAAGGAAGAAGGGGGCCAGTTTAATATGAGGAAAATGGGTCCACCGCCTTGAAACCATCTTCAGCAGGCATTGCCAGGCAACCAACACAGGAGCTGACGACACAGTATGATTGGAGGACAATACACAGACAAGATGATTGTATTGGCTGTCTCATTTAGGCAGCTTTGCCAGCACTACCCAACCACGACATGTACCTCTCGATGGCCTTTTGCATAGCCTCGGTCCCTGCCTCAATGACGCTCGTTAATGGCTTATCCGACATTTCTTTCATCACGCCCAGAAAGTGCTTGTTCATTCCTTTGTTGATGTTGATCTTGGTGATGCCAGCTTTGATGCACCGCTGGAATATTTCCTCGTCAAATGGATCTGCCCCGTGGAGGACGAGGTAGACTTGGTCGCCCACGGCTTTGTTGACAGCTTCAAGACGGTCGTACTCGAGACGAATCCCACGAGGCCCGTATTCGCCGTGGACGTTTCCAAAGGCGGGAGCCAACAATTCAATGCCCGTATCGACAAATTCCTGTGCCTTCTCGGGCGTAGTCAAAATGCCTTCAAGATCAACTGTGTCGGCAACACCATCCTCACCACCTTCGATGCGGCCTGGCTCAGCTTCTGTGGCGATCCCCCTCTCGTGGCAGTACGCAACCAACTCTTGCGTCAGAGCCAGATTATCGTCGTAGTGGCTCATGTCGCACATGATGCTGTCAAAGGCATTCTCCATATCTGCTGCCCGACGCACCAATTCTGGCGTCTGGCAGTGATCGAGATGCAGCGCGACCGGGACCTTGGCGTGTTGGCAGGCGTCAGCTGCAGCGCGGACAAGAGACGTGCCGGCGTATGTGATGGCCCAGGGAAACAAGAGGACCATGGCGGGCGACGAAGAAGCCTCGGCAGCTCTCACGGTCGCGAGAGCTCCTTCGAGATTGTAGCAGCACATGGCGGGCACTGCATAGCCTCCAGCTTTGGCATCGCGGAGGATGCGTAGCGTCTTGTTGGAGTCGGCGGTTGGCGGCATGGTGTTTGTTCTGAATAATGACTCGAAGAGTTTTCTCTTGATCTTGACTGAGGGGCAAATACAGTCTCTGCAGGGATCTTCATCGATTCCGCGACCTCTTGACCTCATCTTGAATAGTTTCCCGGAATCTCGGCTTACCCGATCGAGCTCCTCCGTCTTTTCCGGCCGGGACCGGAGCCCGGTTCGGAAAACAACCCGGCGATTTGACGGATGGCGGGTGATTCTAAGGTTCCCCTCACATTCGGACATAGATAGTACGAGATGGGTAGCCCAAGCTAGCGACTATAGGTGGCCTGGTGCGAACCCTTAATACGAGCGGGGTGGTTCGGCTCGGCTTACTCTTACGGGGTGATCGCCAGGTTGATTTCCTTGCAAACACTCAAGACTGACCGATCAATCTCAAAGTACAAGATCAGAACATCGTGTCATATCTGCCTGCATCACCAGGTTCTCGATTGTAACTTCATTTTGCATCTCGTACAATACAAGAAATGACCACCACCAAAGAGCCTGTCGCTTTCATCGGACTGGGAGCCATGGGCTTTGGCATGGCCACCCAACTCCTCAAACAAGGCTACCCATTGACCGGCTTCGACATCTCAGCTCCGATACTGCAAAAGCTTCAAGAAGCTGGCGGCAAGATCGCAACAAGTCCGGCCGACGCTACTCGTGACCATCATTACTGCGTCTGCATGGTGGCCACGGCGCAACAGGCTGACCAGGTTCTCCTCGATGGAGAAAATCCAGCGATTCCTGCACTGGCCAAGGATGCTGTCTTACTGCTGTGCTCTACCGTGCCCTGTGGTTTCGTTCAGGATCTACAGAAGCGGATCGAGAAGCATGGACGAGGCGACATTCTACTTGTCGACTGTCCTGTTTCTGGCGGCGCAAAGCGAGCCGCTGAAGGGACACTCTCCATCATGGCCGGAGCGACAAAGGAAGCCATCTCAAAGGGCCACGACCTCCTCCAGGCTCTCTCAGACCCTCAGAAACTCTACATCGTCGACGGAGGCATCGGAGCTGGCAGCAACATGAAGATGTGCCACCAGGTGCTTGCCGCCAACCAGATTCTCGCGGCGAGCGAGGGTCTAGGATTCGCCCACCACCTGGGCCTCGACTTGGCTGAGACGGGGAAACACCTGGTTTCTTCGGATGGTTGGAGCTGGATGTTGGAAAACCGCCTTCCTCGCATATTGGACGCTGAGGTGCCTCTCGCCAGTGCGGTGACCATCATTTTGAAGGATACGAGCATTATCACTTCAGAAGCGAGACGTTACGGATTTGCGACTCCCATGACCAGTGTGGCCGAGCAGATGTACTTTCTTGGTCTCGGAAAAGGCCTTGGAAGTCATGATGACGCCCATCTGATTCAGCTATATCTCGAAGGAGGTGCAAGGTATGGTGTGGCTGAAAAGGATCTGGCAGTCGATGCCAAGGTCAAGTTGGTCGTGAACCTACTCAAGGGGATTCACACATGTGCAGCAGCGGAGACTCTCTCCTTTGCACATCATGTCGGCCTAGACCTAGACCAGGTTCTCGAGCTGTGCGTTAACGCTGCCGGAGGAAGCGCCATGCTCAAGGCTGTCGGCAGCGACATCATCCGCGTTCTCCGTGGCCAGCCGGCGGAATCAAAGGAAGGGCTCTGCACATTGGCTAAGGAGCTAGAGCAGGCGGTTGAAGAGGGCCAGAGGCTGAAGCTTCCATTGCCTCTGGGAACTCAGGCGCTGAACCTTTTCTGCTTGGTGTTGCGGCATAAGCCCCAGGATCCCCCCGATGTGCCCGTTGCTTGGACTGTCAAGGCCTGGACATAGTAGTTTTGTTCGTCTTAGAGATTAGGGTATTATTCAGATAATCAAGTTGTTACATATCGTCTATCCTCTCCCATCAGGGAAAGCTCTGTTGGCCGCTGACAGTGGTAAACTCCCCCTCCATGATCGCCCAGAACTGATCCAAAGGCATGTCCTGAAAAGGATCTTGGAACTGCTCATTTGGATCAAAGCTAAGAGTTTCCATCCCATGATCGTAGAACTGACTCGGTGAAACAGCACCCTCTACGGGGTTTGCGTCTTGGAGCTCATGGGAGGATACCCTCAGCGCTTATTCTGCCACAACGCCCTCCCCAGAAAGCACCTGATTCATCCTCCGCGGTAGCTCCAGGACTCCCATGATAAGTTCTTCATGCTGGCCAACTCGGCGGTAAAAGTCGGCCACATAGTCCGAAGCTGTCCTGACGAGCTCTCCATCAGAGCGACCCATTCGCTTGTGAGGCTTCTTGAGGGTATGCAGGGCAAGGGTGACGGCAGCCAGGAAGGTCTGCGTTGGTGTAAGTAGCATGAAGTGAGCATGGGAGTCGGCAAACTCGGCGACCTGGGTGATGATGGATCTTGCAGCTTCCACGCATGTGTTTTGTATGAGACGCGCGGCGCCTCTGAGCTTGGATCCGTGTCTGTTGACCTCTTTGGTGAACGAAGCCTCTGGGAAGATGAGCGATGCCCTGAGAAGGATGATTTGCGCCTGCAGTGGTGTTACTGATGAGAAGTAAAAGGGGAGAGATTAGCTGCCACTGACTTGATGATACTGCAAAGAGAGAAAGAGGGCAAGCGGCCGTTCCTCTTCTGTCACTCTCGTATCCCAGCTGACCCTCTGTGCTGACTTGGGCCCCTCTGACGCCTCTCCAACCCAGTCCAGCAGAGCTTGATCGAGTCGTGCAATCTCAGACAAGAGACCAAGGGAACCGGTAGCCTTTCTCCGGTACAGATGCTCACCAATCTGACCGACGATCTGAGACAAAGACACCCATCTAACGAAATATGGACTGAGGCCACTGTTTCGGTCCGGAAACGCCTGGTCGTAGTCAAACTCTTCTATGACTGATGGTCGTCCGGTCTCAAGCTGCATCATCTTCTCTAGGGCGTAGCAGGCCCACCAGATCCTAGAATGCAGTCTGCGATCGGGATGATTCGTAGACTCTGAAGAGACGATCTGTCGATGAAAGCCGAGTGAGTGGCCGATCCGGATAGCCTGCCCCAGGAGGTGCCCCTCTTTGCCTGTGTGATATCAGAATCGTCTTTGCGGCCGCAAGTGTGCCTGCTTACTTCTTGCACGTAACGCAATAGCCAGTATGAACAGCGCCTGTACTGAGCTCGTGTATGGAAGGCTGAGACAATGGCTGGTCAAGGAGTACGCCGCAGTGAGGTAAGGTGTAGCCGACGCTGATACAATTCCTTCAGAATCGTCCATGCCGAGTGTTATGACACTGTATATCGTAGCCAGAGCTGGAGCATCCACAGAGGTTATGGCAGCCTGGAGTCCATTCTCATGAGTCTGCTGCAGCTCCAAGAACCGCATTACGTCGGCCATAAAGGATGTTCGATCCAGCACGGGCACGAGAGGATGTGTGCGGTTAAAGAAGACTTCGATCAACGGTTCCAAGAGTGAAATGTCAGGCAAGTCGGGCAGATAGGCTATCAAGGGCAAGGAGAACTCTTCGGTAAAGCTCATGCCCCATCGAAAGTACGGGCCTATTGCTTCGAGGCCTTTCCTCTCAAAGCACAGGTCTATGAACTGACATAGGCACTGCATGCTGCTAGAGCCCATGTACTGGAGTTTCGTTTGTATACGTGAATGAGTCGCGCAAAGAATCACCAGCCTTGACCCGGTGCGAAGTCCCCCACATGGTGGCGATCCCGGGACCGGTTTACGGCTGTGG
This sequence comes from Fusarium illudens, assembly GCA_013623515.1. Taxonomy (NCBI): domain Eukaryota; kingdom Fungi; phylum Ascomycota; class Sordariomycetes; order Hypocreales; family Nectriaceae; genus Fusarium; species Fusarium illudens. The sequence continues at coordinate 7,310 of JABFEX010001231.1, read as the reverse complement.
ACATAGTGGTTTGGGTTTGTGGGGGTCTGGGTTAGAATGGGTGACAGTTGAGGGTAATGAGGTAGGGTTAGTTGCTGGTCTGGGTAAGATATCTCAAGATGATTTGAAAGAGCTCAAAGAGAAACTGAGAGGGCCCAAGGTCCGGCCATGTCAAAGTTGATGATTCCCTCGAACCCGTACGTGGGGCCGATGGAGCCGAGAACGTTTACAGTTAGTGGTTGATTAGGTGCGTCACATTTAATGCACGTCTTTCACAACGGGGAAAGTAGACGGCAATGTTGGATGTGGAAGGTATTTCATGAATTTAGACTAATAATGTAATTAGCCTCAAGCTCGCCAACTACAGCTTGTTGCAGAGTTGTAGTCTTCATTACTCCGTGGTGTCAGCGGCATCGGAGAGAATGGAGCGACTTCAAGCCTCTTGGAACCTAGCGCAGTAAACCAACACCAAGTCACGGTTATCACTTGTTCAAGGTGCGTTTATCATATTGTCCTATTTCGCTAGCAAGACTTCTATAGAACATGGCGGAAACCATTTGTTCGTTAAGGAGTTGTCTCGTACCCTGGAGTTGAAGGTGCTGGAATCTGTCAAGAAGAACCCCGATTCATAGAAGCAGGGGTTGAGAGCTGCTGCTTTGATGCATCGTGTCCGTTGCTGTACTCCATCGATATCTCCTCAGCATCTTGATTGACCCTCCTTCTTCCACCCAAGTCAACATGCTGGAAACCAAACCCAGGGTGGCCAATGAAGAGACAGCATACGGCAAGATAAATGAGCCTGCGAGAGGTCAGTTGGTCCTTCAAAATAAAGCAAGTTCACAGGATAACACTTACACGCCCTCCAACCCGATAAACAGCCCCTCGTCGGTGATCTTATCGGAGTTGCTATACCCCTGGCTGAGCTCGTCGACACGATAAGCGCAGCGCACCAGGATCAGCAAGATGGCCCCAGCAAGCCCCCCGAAGAATAACTGCTGGCGCGTGTTGATGACTGCCCTGAGGGTAGAGCCCCGGGATCTCTGCAGTTGGGCGAACCGGATCATGTAGTCGGCAAAGAAGCCGCAGAAGATGACGAGGACAATGACCTGCAGAATGAGACCGGCCATTGCAAGATCGATTCCCGTCTGCGAGGCACCTCTCGACGATGAGGAGAGTGCACCTCCGGCTGCTTGGAGAATGAGACATGTGAGGTCGGCCGAGATGAAGATCCAGTAAAACATGCGAGGTGGCAGACGGGAGATTTCGGCAGCGAAGAAGCGGATGCTAACCCAGCGGTCGTCGTTAGTTGTTTGGTCTCCAGCGAGTGCGAAAAGAGGGTACATACGCTCTTGATAGCGTCACGTAGATGGCTGCCGTGTAAAATACAGGCCCGCCAGTGACGCAAATCATCTGAACCATGAAGCCTCCAAACGACCATGGGTCCTGATAGAGCAGGACTCGCCCACTGTAGCCAATGATGGCGTAGATGCAGCCAGCGGCCATGAATGCCATGAACCACCAGCTGCGCCACCGAATGCCCAAGTAGACGTGAATGCCAAGAGCAATGATGTATAGAAGTACAAAGATGATGTTGGCTGGTAGACTAGGACGATACTGGTAGATTGTCCATTCGATAGGACACAGATCGAGGGTGCAGTTTGCTCCGGGACCAAAGGACTGGAACATGCCCCGATGGACCCAGGTTCCGTTTGCAAGTTCGTGAAGGTATTCCGGGTTAATGCCCGACTTCATGGCAGTTTCGTAGTCCATACTGAGTATGCCAAGGGGTCAGAAATACAAGGCGCAGTGAGAGTCAAGAGAATGATGAGGATTGAGGAACTGGAGATGGCCATGTTTCTGGCAAGACTCTTATACATCTGTGTTCCTCTCTCTATTGCAGTGTTAAGTCATCCATCAACCACAGATTCCTATCCCAATCTGTCTAATGGAGGAAGCCGTACTCTCTTTCGTTCCATCCTCGGGGTGGCTTATGCTTGGCGAAGTTGATGAAGCTTCATTGGCTCGTTCCTGAGACCGTTGCCAGCATCATGATCCTTCCACCTTGTCTCATTGGCTCCATGCCCGTCAACGAGTGCGAAGCATGGTCCGTGCGGTGAGAATGCGACTGAGGCAGTTCCTCTCGCTCATGACGACAACTTGGGTCCTTCATCTTTCGATAGGCGACGTATCCTCGACCGCTTCCCACGACTCATCCCTGACTCCAAGACAGATGGATCCTCGTAGCGCGGCGATGATTGTGGCGCAAAGACCCTATCATACCAAGAGGACCCATAAAAAGTCGAGAAATGGCTGCAAGGTCTGCAAAGCGCGTCGGGTCAAGTGTGACGAGGCTCGTCCAGCGTGTGGCAGCTGCGTCATGCGCAAGACCGCTTGTGTCTACCCCCGACGCTCTCCACCTCCAAGAAGTCAAGCTCCTTCGCCTCTTTCAGATATCCCCAATGAGCCCCTTTTCTTACCCTCTCCCGAAAGAGATGCCGTCGACATGGAGCTCCTGTGGTTCTACACCAGTAAAGCCTGCAGCACCTCATTCATCATCGAGCCTGCCAGGGAAGAGCGCATCAACAACATCTTAAAGGTTGATATCCCACGCATCGCCTTCCAGTCCCCTTTCTTGATGGATTGTCTACTCGCAACCTCGGCACTTCAACTCGAGCTTCAGGGCCAAGATGTCGACGGCTTTCGAGCCGTTCGCTACCGCACTCGCGCATTCCAGGGCTACCGCAAAGCCATCGCAGAGGCCAAGCCCGAGACATTCCCGGCAATAATTGCGTGCTCGATACTGCTCACGAATTTGTCATCTCACATGTTTCGCGAAGAGGAGACCGAGGAGCTGTACATCATCAACTGGATGACGCTATGGAGAGGCATCAGCCATGTTATAGACCTTGTGAGCCCTCGGAGGCTTTGGGAGTCTGGCTTGGGCGAGTTGTTCCTGAGGCCTTGCGTTGATCCAAACCAATCTGCTTTTTATATCCCCAGCAAGCTGCTCTCCATTGTCTCCTCGATAGGACCACAGGATTCAGACTACCCTCACATCGGCACATATTACGCCGCCCTCCGCTATCTCGGATCCCTCTACTTCAACCTGTCAAAAAACTCCGAACCCGTCATGAACCTCCGGATTCTTACTTGGTTCACCTACTTACCAGAGTCTTACGTCGAACTCTGTCGCGAACGGAGACCCCGCGCCCTCATCATTCTCGCCCACTATCTTGTCTTTATGAAGATGATGGACACAATCTGGTGGGCAATAGGGATCGGAAACCGTGAGATTCGCGGAATAATCTCCCACGTTGGTGATGAATGGTCTTCCCGGCTTACCATACCGCGCTTGGCCTTGTCAATAGACAGCCGACTTGAGATTGCGAGGCTACTTCTCAATGACTCGAAATGGGAATTCCCGATCGTCGTTGACGAGGACCTTTGCTTTGGAAGGCCTATGTCAGGGATCAGCCCAGCGGACCAGGCGCTTGCCATCCAGTCACCAACGATGCTTCACTCATCACAGGATACTAGGGGGTTTCAACAAGACAAGATTACGCTCGCTGCCATGACGGCAAATTAATAGGCTCCAGTATTATTAGACATGTTAAGTCACTGCAATGGTTTAAAGAAATGCAAGGAACCAAGTCAATTCAAACGTCATCCTGGCGCTCTCAATATCCCCCTTAGCTTCCCTGTATTCCAAAGAGACAGGCAGTTCCATCAATCTCACAGCCACTCGCCAAGTCACACCACCATACACACCCAAGAGTCGACTTCGCAACTCCAGCACAGAGTCAACAATCCTCAACAATTACTCATCCTTCTCCTTATCCATACAGCACCATCCAGTGACCCTTCGAATCTGCTTGCCCCAGATATAGATGGGAATACCAAGAAGACCCAGCGCACCCGTTAGGCCTCCAAACATTCCAAAGGCCCCATCATAGCCATTCTTCTCAATGAACGGGCTGATACCATAGCTAACGCCAAACGAGATGGGAGAACATTGAGCTGCCCGACTTTCCCTCTCCAAACCCCGCCTACCGCTCTCTATACCTCGGGCCTGGCGGCAATCTCCTCGATGCTCTTCCTTCCGCTGGCACTACCTCTTACGATTCCGAGGATCTATCTATCGGCTTAGTTATCCCATCAAGGGCCGGGCTTCAACTATATTAAAAAATACAATATCAATACATCATAGCATCATATCCCAATGCTAACACCGTGGCCTTATATTTAATCTTTCTGCTGCCTGCAGTAGAAGACTGACACCTAGCTATATTATGAAAGGTATAAAACTGCTCTAACCATCCGTACGGATTCCGACGATCGATGGTCCATCTCCAAGTTTCGATACACCTTCGCTAAGTCAACGCGAATCCTAGGCCTCCCTCAAGCGGAGTTTTATATGAGCTGCGAGGCCTTGGATGACCTGGTCATATTTTTTCAGCTACGAAAGCTTGACAAGACAGGCAAGGAGCTCAGTCACTTGCAGTACCCCATCGACCGAACGCCCGTCAAGTTGGTCGAAGAAATCTCTGACAAGGAGCGTGTGAGCCTCACTCTGCACAAAGGCTCCATGGGCATTCTCCGAGCCTCTCATCGAAAGACTGACGCGGCTCGATCAATGCATCCACAGTTCCCATTCCATCCCCACGACGAGGAGCAGTTGGTCCCCAAGGGGGAGGTAGTCAAGCTGGAGATTGGCATATGGGCCATATGTGTCGACTATCAGGCCGGCGAGAGTATCCAAGTAGATATTCTGGGACAGTATCCTGGATTCTCAGAACTGGCGGCGTTTTCCAAGCCAAGGCCGGATAGCGAGAAGAACAAGGGCCGACATACTGTCCACTTTAGTGGCGATTATCCAAGCCGAGTTATTCTTCCTTTTGTTGAGCTGTAGATGATACTTGATAGAAACAGGCTTGGCATTGTTGTTAGAATGCGTTTGGTCTTGAGTGGAAGTGCCCGAGTCTATGCTGCCAGATGTCAGTTAATCTATCTATCTTGCCAAACAGTTAAATAATCGGTGCAGTAAACCGTCGGCATGCTATTGTTTTACAACCAATGCCTCTCAATGCTGATGATAAGCCTTCTCCATAGTTCTTGTCCCCTGTCTGAGTAGAATAGCTCCTGAACCAAGGTTGTATTGGGTCAACTCTCTCTGTCTCTGTAACCTGGCTTAACAGCTCTTGTGACCTTGACATATATGTAGAGTATAAACAGTCTAAGAAATTCCAAGAAAGACAAGACCCAGGCCGAGTGGTGATGCTCTTGACAGGGGTTACGATAACGATCGATCAGATCACCACGACACATCAGATCTCGCTTGGTGCGCTGGCGCAACGGATAGCGCGTAGTCCTCCTAAGACTAAGGCTCAGGGTTCGAGTCCCTGGTGCATCGTTCGTATCTATGATGGTTTGACGGTCTCATAATGGTCATTTTGTTGCTGGTTACTTTGTCCGTCCCTTGTTGCGGACATCTCGTCACCCGGATATGGCTCTTGAGGGCGTCTTTTTTTTGCCATACTATTCTCGTAGGAGATGCTACAAGCTGCTCCCTGACAATTGAACACTCCATCGTGTTAGTCATGGCTACGAACAATTTTTATATGTTTTTTTTAGAATGCCGTCTGGTTATTATACACGCTCCTAGCGAAGAGAGCAGAGCGTCGAGTCATTGTGTACCTACCTAGGTACCTGGGTTTCATTATCATGTTTGTCATGTTATATCTTTAGCGTTGTAGATAGATGTCTTATCGAGTTTTCGTTTTGTTTATCTATTGGGCCGTTTCAGACGTTAAATTTAATCGACGCGGCATCAACTAAACGCAGTTGCTTGCCTCCATCCAGGCCCTCCCGCTTAGCCTATACCTTACTGGGCTTCAAGAAAGAAAATCTATACATCCAGCCTAACGTAGCTCCAAACAAGATAAAGAAGACAGTTTATCCAGAGTCATCACAACGCATCACGACCAGCCATGTTTGTAACAGGTGGAACCGTCTCGGTTGGGCCAAGCCGTAAGACATTCCTTAGCCGAACCGAAACGAACCGAAGCTACAAAACAAGGTCAATAGACGGGCCATCTGCAACTTTTCCAACATGAAAAATCCAGATATTTTGTTTCATCCTCGAGCTCAACATCATCATCATGGACCATTCACAATCTCAGCAGCAGGAAAAAGACTCGACGGGGGCCTGTCTCGAACCGGTCGAGACCGGCACATCGTATCAACCGCCCAAGATAGCGACATGGCGGCGTCGCCTGATCATGCTTTCTCTGTGCTTGACACTCTTTCTTGGAGCTCTTGACATCACCATTACTTCGACTGCGCTGCCAACCATCGCCAACCAACTTCATGTCACCGCCCGAGAATATGCCTGGATCGGTAGCGGTTACACTCTATCCACGACAGCGTCGACACAGGTCTGGGCGAAACTCTCGGACATCTTTGGTAGAAAGCCAACGATAATGAAATCAACAGCTATCTTCATGGGCGGTAGTCTCGTCTGTGCCCTAGCTCATTCGAGCACAACACTCATCGCTGGGAGGGTGGTCCAGGGCCTCGGCGGTGGAGGCTCCACCGTGCTCATCACCATCATCATTGGCGATCTCTTTCCTCTGTCGGAGCGTGCGAAGTACTACGGGCTGACTGGGATTGTTTTCGGCATTGCCAGTGCCGTTGGGCCTGTGCTGGGTGGCATCTTTGCCCAAGCCGTCAGTTGGAGATGGTGCTGTGAGTTGTCCGTCGAATTCTCACGGTTGCAAAGCTGATATCCTTCTAGTTTACATCAATCTCCCGTTTGATGCCGTTGCTCTAGTCGTCCTCTTCTTTACCCTTAAAATCGACATCAAGAAAGAGCCCGTTGTGGATGGACTGCGCAGCCTCGACTGGATGGGATTCGTCCTCATCATCGGCGGCACCATTTGCTTCCTATACGGACTCGAGGCTGGGTCTGGTGGACTTGCACCCTGGAGCTCAGCTCTTGTTATCTGCTTTATAGTCTTTGGAGTCTTCATCTTAGCTCTCTTCATGGCTTGGGAGGCCAAGTTTGCCAAAACGCCCATCATTCCGGTCCACATCTTTCAGAGCACAACCAATGTCGCCTCATTCACCGTCGCGTGCTTACAGTCGTTTATCTTCATCTCCTATGACTTCTTCCTGCCTCTTTACTTTCAAGTCATTCTCAGATTCAAGCCGATCATATCCGGAGTCACGCTTTTCGCCCTCATCCTTCCTATATCTGTTATGATATTACTAGGAGGATTAATTATCCGCAGAACCGGCAACTTTAAGATTCTCATTATTATTATTTCTAATAA
>JABFEX010001230.1:0-14313 GCA_013623515.1 Fusarium illudens | reverse complement strand
GGTTGAGTGAGTACCTGAAAAAGAGCATATTGTCGGCGGTCGAGGGGTGAGTGAGAGAGAATGCGCCGGGGGGGGTTTTGAGCCTCGCAACGCCCTAGTTTTGAGCTTAAAGGGGGTGTTTGTCCGCGGTTGAGGCGTGGAGGACCTGCTTAATGGCTTTACGGACTTTGACGGCGTAAAAGAATGATTCAGTTGAGGACGCGGGCGATTTAGTTGGTTGGTGGTGCAGGATCTCCATCATGAACGCCTACCTAGCCACGCCGCGCAGTGATGATCACGTGACTAAATCATGGCACCCTTCAACACATCCAGTCGCATCAGCCATCACCGGGCATATCTTTCGAATTGAGCAGCAATTGACATTAAACAAGTACAAGTGGCTTGGATTTATGAATACAGTAATTCCTATTCCTATAGTTACATATTCTATCGGGCATTCAGTCTACTCAACACACTCACTCTGTACCTAGGTAGTTAATACACTCCTGTTTTAAGGATGAGTCAACCCATACAACTCCCCGCCTTCATGCATCCCCCTTCACCGAGGACAAACATCTTCGGGACATGTTCAATGATGCTTCCATGTGGCAAAGAATACCTGATCTCCCTAGTTTCCCATATGCACACCCTCACTTTCCAAACACAGCTGGGCTGCACCGCAAGCAAGCAAAGCGCCCCCCGTGCCCAGTCATGGTGCCTATGTATGTATGTATGTAGGCAGTAAATCAATCGAGATCCATGCCCTCCCAACGCCATGCAAGTCCATCAAATGGTTGACTTTCCTCCTTTCATGATTTCGTGTCATTACGCATGGCGCGTTTAGGCCACATAGCGGTACAGTGATGGCATGCCGTCCTCATCGGGTCGCTCCAGGTACTCTCTTGCTATGAGGTCCTCGATACGCTTCTTGATGAGCGACACCTCGGGTCGGAACCGCCCAGAGAGCTGAGTGAGAACTTCGCTGACGAGCTGTGAGTGGCTCAGTTCCTTGCGGGACCTGTAGCTGGTTAGTATGCCTGTCTGCAGTGTGGTTCGCCATCCAATCCCAAATACGTACTTCATGATTCTCACCACTGCTGCGTCGACAATGTGAGCTCTCGTCTGGTTGTTCTTTTCCTCAGTCTTCTTTCTTTCGGATGTGTCCTCGACCTTGGATACCGCGTTGATGATGGGCGCCTTGATCCTGATCGTCTTGCTCTGAAAGGATGCGTTGAAGGAGAACTTGTCGCTGGCCTTCACCGACTTGGTTAGGGGCTCCTTGGCTAGGACGCGTGATTTGGGCGCGACCGCGATGGCCGTCAGGGTTCGCATGAGCTCCGAGGTCGATATGTTGGTCTTGGCCTGTATCTCCTCAAAGCTCAGCGACTCGCCCTCGGCCAGATCGTTGAAGAGCATCAGGATAACCATGCCAAAGGTTGGTACGTTGATCTCGTATCTCCGCTCTCGAGCCAGCGGGCCAGACTTTCCAGGGATCGCTGGGAATGTACACTTGACATCGGCACTTCCAGTCGTGCCGATCCAGGTGAGCTTGCGTCCGTTGCGGTTAGTCAAGTAGAACTGTTCGAAGCTCGCCTGTAGTCGTTGCACCTCGGGTGGGTATTCGCATGTCACCCGAGAACCCTCGCCGATCTGTGCGGTTCGTCCCATGACTTCCGGTGGCCAGTAGTTGGTGGTGAGCACGTTGATGTTGAGATCTATGCCCTTGCCACTGTCGCTAACGTTGCGGATGTGGTCTCGGTAGCCGCCGCTAAGGTCAGAGGAAGTGGCCAAGTCTCTGAACATGCCCTCGAACTTGCTAGTGAACTGCTGGCCCATTTCTTGCTTCATCCGAGAAATGATTTGTTTTTCGACGTCATGGCTTTCCGACTTTCCGTGGAGAAGTCGTCGCGCCAGGTGTCTCTGGTAATACGTCTGGAACAGGTCCCTATCTTGAAGGTACCGAATCAGAACAATTGCCTTTTCGAGGACAACATCAATCTCGGCCTCCGTCTTGCCCTTGATGCCTCTCTTTAGATTGTCATCAATAAACAACGAGACGTATTCAGAGCACCGAGAAAACATGTTGATGAAGTCGGAGAAGCTCTTGGTCAGGGCGCTCTGGATGATCAAGTCGTTCTGGAAGCACTGGGTCCAGAGAGCATCAAACTTGTCCTTCAGGCGCAACACATCATCCACCCACTTGACGGCAGAAGCCGTCTGCTGCGCAGCAGGGTTTAAAGACCTTGTCCTGTCCCCTTCGCCACCTTCCTCGCCCTCACCATGACCCGTTGCGAAGTCGGCGCTCTTGAGGTTCTTTTCAATCAGCAAACCAAGTTCAACCACGCGGTGTTGTAGGATCTCCCGAAGGGCCGTCTTCTTGGGGTCGACTCGTGAGATAAGACGGTAGAGAATAGAGAGTTCGTCAATCTTGTCGTTGTCGATCATCCATCGCAGCCCACTCCCTTCCAGTGCCAAGAACTCCGACATGTGGGCGACAATGAGCTCCCGGTCAATAGTTTCCGTGACCTTGGGCAACGTTTCCAGCTCAATCGTAGTTCCGCATCGGTCAATTTCCTCGTTTAGTCGTTGCTGTGTGTGTCGGAGCCAGGTGCCGGCATCCGACTCACGTAACAGCTTCTTGCCTTCAGCGGCATAATACGTCTTGCTATTGGCAAGGAATCGAGGTTCGAATGCGGTAAGGTATAGCTTGTCGTTTTCGCTCTCTTCTTCCGTCTCGTAGAGGCAGCTAAGCATCCGACTGCAGCTTCGAATGAGGTTTCTGTCGATAACATCTCCTTCACGCTCCATATCGATCTGGTCAAGGATGACGGATATCAGAATGTCGATGACGGTATCCTTGGTGTTGGAGTTTAGGCAAGAACGTAGGATGTGGTCTCGGAAGAGGGCGATGGTGGTGGCGAAGATGGGAACTCGCTGTGCCTCGAGATGGGAATAGCCTCGATCGAGGTACATGAGGATATCTGCCGTCATGTTCATTGACATGTTGTGGTCCTCCCACGTGTCTCGTAGTCCCTTGAGGAACTTTTCTCCTGTCTGCCGTCTCTCGTTGACCGAGGTCACCGATGTTCGCTCGAAGCCGATGTTGATCAGACTGGTGGTGACGAGGTCTCGGATCTTTGGGATAACATGATCGGCAAACCACTGCTCTTCGAATGCCTTGACCCGATCGTACAAGGCCTCGCCTTTCTTCTTGAGAACGATCTTGTAGGCTGCACGGTAGAGTTCCTCGAACGAAAGTCGACTGCAGTTCTTCTGGTGGATGTCGCGGAGGGCTTCTTTGAGCATGTTCCAGCAAGCCTCAAAGTCACCGCCTTCGTCGCGTTCATTCGGCTATAGTGGTGGGGTCAGCGTATTTGACCCAATGATTCACAGTCTAAATCCAAGTCTTTGTGATGTCCAAGGGAGGCCGCCATTTAGACTTACACGCACGATGCGACGAGGGGGGCGGATCCGCCCAGCCCGCGCGCCAGATCCGCCTCGTCCGGATATCATTTTTTTCGTCTCCGAGATCTCGAGATATGCCGTTTCCGAGTGGTAGCAAACAAATGCAAACAAGAGGCGCTCGTGTGGTTCAGGTTGGTCTTGAATTCAGAGGATAGTGGGGTAGCGGTAGAGGGGAGTCGGTCTCGAGGCGGGGGTCAACGCGCCTCTACGAGCAAGAGAACCACGAGCAGCGGGGAAATGTAATGGAGGATTCCGACCCCGAGTATCCAGCGGATGGTCCAGGGGGAGAAGAGGAAACTCGGGGCGCAGGCATCAGGCGAGCTTCGTGAGGGATGACATTGAAGAGACGAGGCTGTTATTTATGGGTGGCCGTCTGCTGGTCCGCGAACTGGGCTACCCAGTGCCCGAACTGCTTATCGATAAAGGCCCCTGGGGACGGCCAATTAACTTGGGTCTGGAACCACGGTACTTATTCTTAGACAGGCTTAGAAGCTGGTGTTATTCAGCAGAACTTCTGCTGAGAAACGCTTGTCCGAAGCTCAACCGATCACGTGCAGGTCTCTGAGGTCAGGAAGCACCCACCCAGCACATTGACATTCCAGCACAGGAGACGTCACGTGTACCTGGAGCTCTGAACCTTGATTTTTCCGACCGACTTTCTCGAGGCCGTGTTACAGCCTCAGCCTCACGACTCCAAGACGCGCGCGAGACCCAACCTCGACCACCAACTTTTAGAGCATTCACCACACAACATTTCATAGCGGCTGAAGCGCATACTCTACCCCCGAAAGCCGCCAAGATGAAGCTCGTTCGGTAAGCAAACCCCCCTCTTCTCTGCGTTTTGCGCGAAGGCGCAGTTGGGAGATTATGCTGAGCTTTCTCTTTCAAGCACGAGCTCCTGGGCTAACTTGGCACGACCAGATTCCTGATGAAATGCGCCAACGAGACGGTGACAATTGAGTTGAAAAATGGTACGGGCAGCAGCATATCTTCTCGTTCATACGCACTTTGGCTCATCGCTAACCTTGAGGCAGGCACCATCGTCCACGGCACCATCTCCTCCGTCTCCCCCCAGATGAACACGGCTCTCCGCAACGTCAAGATGACGATCAGGACCCAGGACCCCGTCTCGCTCGATACTATGAACATTCGAGGCTCCACGATCCGATACTTTATCCTCCCCGACTCGTTACCCCTCGACACCCTCCTCATCGACGACGCGCCCAAGCCCAAGAACAAGGCCCGCAAGGAGGCCGAGCGGGGCGGCGGTGGTGGTGGTGGTGGCCGAGGGCGCGGACGAGGCGGCCCTAGAGGACGTGGTCGCGGCCGCGGACGGGGACGACCTTAGAACGGCAACGGAGTTGAGGATGGAAATGGGGAGACGAATGGGGAGACGAACGGGAAGATGAATGGGAAGACGAATGGGAAGACAAATGGGGGAAGGACGTGAGGGGTTTTTACCAAACGATATCGCGACGATATCAACTATTCACCAATGGATTGGCGTTCGGGATGCTTGGTCCTAAAAACTGTATGAATCATCGGCGGGTGGGTATCGCTTTTTCGGTATGGAAAGATATCTGAATACATGCTCTTGCACGCCTCCAACCCGGCATCCTCTTCTTATCATTCCGCTAGGCTCGCATAGTCTCGCCATATCCGCACAATCTGCAGCTTCTCCCAGCCAGCCTGCTTGCCGCTGGTCCCGACAGTGAGGGCCCGCCACTCGGGCCCGAATCCTTGGATGCGCCTTTTAACCTCTTCAGGCTTGTTCTGCGCGCAGAGGAGGATGTAGGCACATCCGCGACGGGAGAGGGTCTGCGGCAGCCCATCGATAAGCCTGTCGGTCGTCTCCATGCCGTCCAGCCCACCCGCGTACGACAACGCCAAGAGATACGAGTCGTCGTCAAAGGAGGGTTTCCCGCTCACGGCAAGATCATCTGCGGTAAACGACTCAGGCCGAGCAGGCATCTCAGGCGTGGGCACATACGGCGGATTAAAGATGAGGACGTCGACAGCGCCCTCACGCCAGGGGCTCACGAGGTCGCCCATGCACGACCCCAGGTACAAGCCATGGGTGTCGGCATTATCAGACTCCGCCTTGCCCACAGTGCCGACAGTCGCGCGGCACGCAAAGGCATTCATGTCGACGCCCGCGGTAAGGATGCTGCGCGTGCCAAAGAAGATCTGCGCGTGGGCGTGGACAAAGGCGAGGACGACTCCCGAGCCGGTGCCGACCTCCACCACGAGGGGCGCCACGTCTTGGAAGGCCTTGCTGAGGAATGCAGTCTCTGTCGCGGATGAAAGCGTGTCCAGGAGGAGGTACGAGTCCTCTGCGGGTTCATAGACTCGCTCGTAGGGGACGTGAGAGGTGTCTGGGGTCGGCAACATGGTGTATAACTATTGGTGGGGGTTATGGGATGTGGTTGGGTTGTGAGGCTTCATGAGCTACGCAATGGGAAAAAAACTATCATGGCGGAAAGTGGGCGCGGCACGTGATGTAGCTGGAGTTCAAGTATTAGGACAAGTCAATATCAACCAGAGGGAAACGAAACAAGGGAGAAGCAATGAGGTGTGGAATTTCAACCAGTTCAGATGTGCAGATGGGATGTGGTGTCGAAACGTGAGGTTGTATCGAGCATGTACAGGAGACCATCCCAAGCCATGCTCCCTCGGCAGTGCCCTCAGCTTGAGCTCCTGTCCAACAGGATGTCATCTCGATCCTCCATGGCCTTCAATCGCCCAACATGCCCCTCGAATCAAAAGCCTCACAGAACCACACACTTCATCTCGCAACCCCAATCGTCTCTCCCGGGACCAAGCCCCCACTTGACACCCCATCCCATGCCCTCGACCATCCGGACCAGGTTGCGGTCGTACACTCCATGGAGATCGCACCGAGGACAGGGCCTGCTCTTCGTGCGGTAGTACTTGGGCGGGGGCTTGGCCGTGCCGTCGCAAAAGGTCGGGCAGTTGTTGAGGCCCATGAGCGGTTCACACGGCTCCGTGACGACGACCCAGATGTGCTTGCAGACTTTGTGCTCGAGGTAGGTGAGGGTGCACATGATGATGGCTGGCTGAGATTGGGATAGATTAATGGTTAAACATGTGCGGCTGGGAGATGAGATGTTGTGTTGATAAAGGAACAAAGTTGTATTGTTAAAGAAAATGTGTCGGAGTCAAGGCCTGTGAATCAGCGTCCAAGCCCTCCTCTCATACAAAACGCCAGTGCCTCTCCAAAACACATTCTGATGAAGAATCACACCCAAAAAAAAACACCGCGCAAGGCTCATGAAACCCGGTCCATCAAGCCCCTGAATGAAGACGCTGCCGTGTTATCATCTCTAAGTGTACCGCTCTCGTCCAGCTCATCGTTGTCGTCGCCGTCGTCGTCACTTTCATCCTCGATGGCCTCCTCGGCCGATGGGACCAGCCGGGCGAGCATGGCCTCCATCCGGCGCATGGCCTTTTCCATGTTTGCGAGCCTCTCCGCCGTCCCCTCCAGGACGTCGGCGTCCGAGAATGACCCTCGAAGCTTCTGCGGGATGCCCGGGAACATTGAATCGCGCCGCGACGGACGCCGGGTCCCAGGCTCGTTCGGTCGGCGGTGGTGGTGGTCGGGCTCAGCAGTCGTGTTGCGCGTAAACTGCCTCCGGATGAGATGGTGCGTCAGGTCGTCGTCGACGGCGATGTCGTCGTGCACCGTATCCGGCGGCGGGACCTGGAACACGGCACGCAGATCCCGGTGGACGGTCAGCCGCCACTTCTTCCAGAACCGGCTCTTGGTCGGCCGTGGAGCCTTAACCTCGGTAGTGTCCTCGACAAACCGAGCAGGCCAGAGCAGGCGGCGCTCGGCGATGGCGATGAGTATGAGCACCGGGAAGTTGAGGATCTTGACGGCCGCGACGTGGATCTTGTGGAACCACCGGGGGTTGACGACGAACTTGAGGGGGATGAAGAGGAAGACTGCGAGGATGTTGAACGGGGGCTGGTATGCGAAGACGGCATCGGCCTTGACGCCCTCGAGGGTGAGCACTGCTCGTCGAAAGTTGATCTCTTGCAAGGCGTTGGACGAGATGTTGCTAAAGGTGTTGGACAACATGGACACCAGGATTGTGAGGAACAGCGTGTTTCCCAGGAAGGCAAAGGCCACCATGACGCTGGGTCCCAATAGCCAGTGAAACTCGGTCTAGAAATATGTCAGAAGAAGCTCAACAGGGAATGTGGTAGGTATACGAACCGATCGATGAATGCCTGTGCCGTCGAGCCCAAACCAGATGTAAATCATCCATTTCGAGATGGTCCTAGTTTCGGTGAGTCCAAGGCTTGCCAAGATAGGTAGTTGAGCGAAACATACAATATGGGATGAGCTCCCTCGCCGAGCCAAAGTAGCGACAGCAAGAAGCCCAGGAAACACCAAGCTGACAAAGCAGTCAGGAAGAAGAAATCAGCCATCATCGACCTAAGTGACAGGAAGACCAAGTTGTCGCTGAGCAGGTTAAACGCCAGGCGCGGAACCAGCACAGGGGCTGCGAGCGCGAGCACGTCGTACGCCTGCTCAACCATGTTTGCGTCGCCGACGCGCCATCCGTAGATGCGCAGGACAAGGTACACCCAGTAGAGAAGGACAAAGGCGACGTCGAGAAACGACCAGAGGTTCTGGGTGTACACGCTCCTAAACAGCAGTCAGTAAACTCGTGAGAAAGACACACGATTATAGTTATGAACCTACCATCCATGTGCCAGGATAGTAGCAAACTGGTCTAGACCCCATCCAAAAGCAAAGATGGCAAATGCAACCTCGGTGCCGTTGTAACAGTGCTGACTCCTTAGGACCATGACGGTAAAATAGAGAGCGAGTAGGACGGCGAATTGGATGGACTCGAGGATGTTCCGGGTGCGAGGGACGATGAGGCGGTACTGGTTGAGAAGGGGCGAGTGGCGGGGGTCGTAGATGGATATAGGCTTCAGCTTGTAGTGATCGGGGATAATGTCCCAAAAGGTCGAGGGAGTGTAGACGATGCGGCCCTCGTAGATGGCATTAACAACCTTTTGACAAGTAGCAGAGCTTAGAAAGTGCTTGCTCTCGGTCACGATAGCGATCTCGAGAGACGGCAGGGTCTTGTGGTGAACCCAGGTGGTGATGCGCTCTGCCTCGGCGCGGATCTCGTCGGGGGCGTTCTGGAAGGGTTCGAAGCCCGCGACGAGGATGTGAGCCAGCAGGAGGAGGCCGTCATGGCCGGTGTGAGCCTCGCCGAAGCGCCGGAGGATGCGCGTCGCGATGAGCTCGCAGAGAGTGGCACGCGTAAAGTTGACATTGTGTCTGTTGTTTAGGTGAGACTGCTCATCGAGGAACTGAGCACGGTTGACCAGCAGACAGTAGACTATGAAAGTGTCAGTAAGAAGGAGTCGTGAGGGCAAGCATCTGTTCATCTCTTACTGATAGAAATGTCATTCAGGCCATAGAACTTGTCCACGAGCGGCCTCACAACAGTGACGTTGATCCTCAGGTCCTGCAGCTGCTCCACGCTCAGATAGTCCTCGACGACGCTGATGATGTCGCGGCGGACGCGGTGGATGTTGGTGTACACGGGCAAGTGGCTATGAGGATCCGTCATGCAGCTGTAGACGGCCTCGGCATTCTCGACGCCGCCCGTGCTGAGACGGCTCAGCAGAGGACGCCTCTCATCCGCCCTGGGATCGGGGTCGGGATCCGGCAGCGTGATGCGCCGACGGATGTTGTCGGCCATTGACGGGCCGGCCTGTTAGGGGAGAGTAAGTGAGGCGCCGAGGATGGTGAAATCCAGCCCAAGATCGCGTCGTTGGGGTGTTTGACGAGCTAAGCTTTTCTGACAGCGGAAGGCGAGCGAGCGATTAACTTGGCCACGAAGATAAGAGGGCTTGGGCAGTATTTAAAGAGATTTAAGCCTTGGCAAGAGTCAATCAAGGTCAAGATTCAATGCACGTCCAAAGCTTGATGAGATGAAACTATGCAGCAGGGAAGGAAATGAATGAGATTGAATTGC
Organism: Fusarium illudens; assembly: GCA_013623515.1. Classification (NCBI taxonomy): domain Eukaryota; kingdom Fungi; phylum Ascomycota; class Sordariomycetes; order Hypocreales; family Nectriaceae; genus Fusarium; species Fusarium illudens. The sequence continues at coordinate 4,843 of JABFEX010001230.1, read as the reverse complement.
TTCGGCAACGTGCAAACGTCATAAACGCTCGCTCAGTCAGTCAGTGTTTTAGATCCGGATCTCGCTGATGTTGCACTAGAAAGAGCGCCACTGATTGGACGACTACCTGCGTAAAAAACGTGGCGACCCCGATCGGCTTGGGCCAGGTTTCTTGTGCATCTTTTGACAGGATCTAGAAGCGAATCAGGTGAAAGATAAAGATAAGAAAGGGCCCAAGGAAGAGTGAGTCCGAGATGAGAAGGCTTCGTTTGTTGGGTTGCAATCGGTCATAATTGGATGGAGACTTTGCGTCCACGTGCATGAAATATGCTGCATAGAACTACCTACCTATTCATTACTAACAAACAACCACGACTACTAATTATCTTTCATGCGCATAGATCTAGTTATGATAATCTTTTATCGACTCGAAATCCAAGCAAATATATACCCTGCAAAAACACGCCTCACAACTTCGCCTCCTCCTCCTCACCAGCACCAGCCTCCTTCGCCAACGCCCACGCGACCCTCCCCAGCGGGCCCCGAGTCATCGAGTACTGCTTGGCCTTTTCGCTGCTCGCCTGCCTCGCCGCGTACCGCGCCGCGATCCCCTGGCACACGCCCGCCAGCTTCCAGATGCTAAAGGCCATGCCCCAAGGCACCTCAGCTCGCGGGTCGTACCCGCTCGCCGCCGTGTACCACCCCAGGATCTGCTCCGGCTGCGGGAGGCCCGGCGTCCGCCCGGGGAGGAAGCTGGACACGTCGTAGGGTGTTGTTCCTGGGTACTTTGCCGTGTAGAAGTTGGTCAGGAAGTTGCACACGTCCGACAGAGGGTGGCCGACCGTCGACATCTCCCAGCTACAGGACAGCAGGTCAGTTGGACGCCACCAAGCAAGAGGGGGGGTAGGAAACATACTCTAGGATGCCAATGACCCTGGGCTCCGTCTTGTGAAACACCAGGTTGTCGATCTTGTAGTCGCCATGCACCAGCGTCGCCCGGTCCTTGGGCTGCAGCCGCTCATTCTTGAAGAACCGCACCGTCTCGTCAAAGTGCGGGAGCTTGCCAACAGCCTCCTTCGTCTCCACGTCCACGGCCTTCTCCTGGCTCCCGCAGATGGTGACCCACGTGTTGATCTGTCGAGGGTAGAAACCCGACGGCCTGCCAAACCTCTCCAGGCCAACCTCTCGATAATCGACCGCGTGGAACCTCGCCAGCGTCACCACGGCGTCGCGCCACATGGCCTCGCGCTCAGCGGGCTCAACACCCGGCATGGTAAAGTCCTCAAAGATGCGCCCGTCGAGAAACTCCATGATGTAGAACGGGGTGCCGATGACCAAGTCGTCCTCGCACAGGCAGTACGTCTTGGGCACGGGAACATCAGTGTGCTCGATGGCGTGCATGATGCGGTATTCGCGCTCGACCTTGTGCGCCGTCTTGGAGAGGAGCTTTCCGGGGGGCTTCTTGCGCATCACGAAGCGCTGGCCGTCGGCTGCCGTGATCTGGTACGTGGGGTTGGATTGACCAAAGCCGAACTGGTTGACGTCACATGGTCAGCATCGCAGACATGGCCATGACCGAAGAACACTCGAGAACTCACTTGCTTCAGATCAATCGGCGTCTTGATAGCTGGCACATTGTCTGAGATGTACCTCTCGAGCGCCGCCTCGTCGACGGGCTGCCGTACCCTGCCAGCCATGACCAAGAAAGAGTGTTGGTTTCTCGTCTCAATGACGTACGCTGCTCAGTAATGAGGGGGGGGGCTTCCAGACGGGCTCGCAAGGCACAGAGTGTATGCGAAAAAGAGAAGTTTATAAAAGTCTCCAAGAGCTCAGCAAACACCAAGCCATTGTGACCAGGGTCGACAGGTAGCTTATACTTCTATATGCTTACCTATGTCGCAGGCGAGGTTCCATCCATTCCAAGACGTGCCGAGGTCCAGCAGATCTGTCTGGGGTCAGGTTACAGTTCATCGCCGCGGGCCATGCCATGCCCCTCTTCCCCAATCTCTCCACACTCGTGTCACGCCTCCTCGGCATCTTGCCATGGAGACTAATAAGGGGCCGCATTCTGGCCCCGAGCCAATGAACAATTCATTTGGCTGAGCCCATCTCAGACATCCATGATGCCTAGGTAGGTCTAGGTAGACAGGTGGGCAGGGAAGCAGGGAGGAAAGACACAAATGTCCAGACACCTTAGCTTATACCGTGGGTTCCAAGGATAGTCACTCACTTGTGCGAAGTAGATGAATACATTCAAGACATCTTAAAATACATATTTAACATTTGCGCAAAGAGTTGCGGTGCTCACTCTCACCAATAGCAGACAGTAGGCCCGATTCCTCTTAGACAATTCACAACAAAGCAAGCCAGTTAACGAGGAAAGCATTGATTGCATCAAGAGTATATAAATCATGTACGCGCTTAGATTTTCAGACACTGTCTCCCTCTGCTGCTGGTGATCCGGCATCGAATCATACTCGGTGGCAACTCTAAACCTATACATCCACATCCATCCATACACATCGGGCACAACTGCTCGAGGGAGCACAAAGTCCATAAACCGATCCTCATTTCTCTCTTCCCCCCAACTATTTGACATAGACAAGTGTTTTTCTTTTTTGTGTTTTGCATATTCGGGTTCGTTCTTCTCCTCTTCATCCCGCCCTCGTTTGTCAACCTGTCATGCCTGCCCATGCACGCGTGAGCAATGAATGTGCATCAGCAGCCAAATGACTCTTCGTTGGTAGCCAGACCGACGTTGTCGTTGTTGTAAGAGCTGCGAATCATCTCAAAGAGTTCGACAAGATAAGAATGAGAGAACCGAAAAGACAAAGGAGAAAGGCCCGAACGAAATAACAAAGAGGGGGTATCCATCATGTTGAATCGTCCATGCATTCTGTCCATCCGATATTCCTGAGGCCACACCTATCCGAGTACAGGCGTGGCATGCTGTTGCCAGTCCAGTGCTGTATTACAATGAAACAAAATCAAGAAAAAAAAGACAAAAAAATAGCTGCCCGGGCCTGGCATGGTCCCGACAGCTCTGTAAGAGCCGTAAACGAAGGTGCCAAACAGGAAAAAAAGACACAGACCCGTATTAACCGAAGACACCCCCGTTCGGTCGACAATAAACCCCCTCGCCCGTCGCCGACCCCCTAAATAGACTCGAGTGGGGAGTTGAATAAAGAAGGAACAATCGTGCTGCTGTCGTGACGTCGTAAACCGCTTATAGGTTGACAAAGGAGACTTGGGTGACTTATACCATGGAACAGTATAGAATCAACCCTCGTCCTCATCTTCGTCGTCCCTTGGGCTCGCTGTGTCCGTCTTAGCTCTCTTGTTTGCTGACGCAGAGTCGGCTGCAGACTTGCGCTTGGTTCCTGCGGATCCAGACGTCTTCTCGCCGACCGCGGAATCATCAGCCTTGCCGTCGCCACCCTTGCCCCCGTCGCGCTCCATCGCCGCCACCTCCTCCGCTGTGAGAAAACGACCACCAGGGCCACGCGGCCGGCGCATTGCGTGGTTATGTCGCGATTCGTGAAGGTAGGGTTTTCGGCCTTTCGAGGTCAGTCGAAGCTGCTCCTCAAGCTTTTGTCGAGCGACACGTCGCTTGAGGATCCGATGGAACTGCTTGGCATTGACATAGAGTGGCGACTCCTCAACGCCGCCTCCGGGCGGCATCTCTGGGGATTGCGGATGTTGCATCTGTGCGGGCGGCATTTGAGGTGGGGCAACGCCCGGTCGCGGGCCGGCGTGGCTCATCATGGTCGGCGCGTTAGGTACCCCAGGACTGGTGACTTGACTCATTCGGCGGGCGGGAATCTGTGACATGTTGTTCATGCGAGGGGACTGGCGATTGTCCTTCTTAGCCGCAGCGCCGCCCATGCGAGGTGAGCTTTGAGGCATGTTGGGGTCTGAGGGCATATAGCCATAATTGGAACCAGACGCCGCGGCGGTCGCAGCCATTGCGGCCGCCTGGATTCCAGGTATGGCGTATATGCCCTGCTGTGGCACGCCGTATTGAGTTTGATACATGTTGTGTCCTTGGGGCTGGGCTTGTTGCTGCTGTGAAGAGAGGATGGGCGACGTCTGCACCGTGTGCTGATTGATGTTATTCGTGGGCGAAGTGATGTTGTTAGCAGCCCCCGAGTTCGCGTAGCCTGAGTTTGCGTTTTGTCCTTGCTGTTGATATTGGCCGTAGTCCATTATCCACTAGCAATCCAGTTTGATTGGCAGGTGTCGAGGAAAGGCGTCCTCGTCGCGTTTCAATTCGTTGATCGCGTGTCGGGGTTCAGAGCTCGATCCGACCAAAGATGTAAGACGCGTAACAATTTTGACGTCCAAAAACCGTTCGGGAGAGAAGCAAATGACGAATGGTTGTGATGATGGGGGACTGAGTTGGTGAGTTGTGGGTTTAAGGTCCAGCTGTTTCGCTTGGGTACAGTTGGGCTGTCGAGTCCGGAGCCCTCTCTTCAAGATGCTCTAGTCGCGACAGATCTGGGAGAAGGCGCACCCGAGTGATTGGGCGTGCGTGTGTGAGGTGGCAAGCTGAAATGGGGCAGAAGCGGTCGCTCAGACGGTCAACCACAGCATATGCGAGCTGATGTCGTGGCTGGATACTGCCTGTAGTGGCTGATGCGGCGGTTCACACAGCCACGTGAGAAGTAAGCGATGCCGTTTAGGCAAGAGAACAAGATGGCAGCAAGAGCACAGGGCAAAGAGCGACGAGAGACAGCACTGGCTGGTCGGTTGCTTTGTCTCGAGAAATCTGTCCAACCATAGGCGTTAGCTAAGGTGTATATATGCTAGGCTAGGATGAAGGGGGGGAGACGGTGGGAAGAAAAACGGGGGCGGGCAACGGGAG
>JABFEX010001227.1:0-10846 GCA_013623515.1 Fusarium illudens | reverse complement strand
GTCCTTGAAATAGACATCGACTTTCTGCTCGACTGCAGCATCGATCAGATGAGACCGGGTGATCTCGTCCAAGGTGGTGCCGAACTCCTCGCGCGTCGCTGCAAGGGGAACGGCGCTGGGAGTCTGGGCATCTCGCGAAGCAGAATCGGCTGGCATCTTGATGACTAGTCGGGTCTGATTGAACGGTGCCTTCTTTCGGTCCTTGGACAGATTAGCCGAGTTCAACGGGCGCTGAAGGGCTGCATACCTGGCAGACTTGGTGTCGGGTTTGATGCGACGACGGCACGGGTACCCTCGAGGCTTTCTCTCTGTGTCGGAGAGTCAGGCTGCGGCGTAGAACGGATCTTGAGAGGTCTTGCACCTTGAAGGGAAAATGACGAGGGCACCAAGCGCTTGCGATGTCGTCAAGTCGGAGCAGAGTGCAAGAGGGAGGCGGAGGCAAGGCAGAGGAGAGAGGATGCTCGTAGCAGATTTTCCTGAAGAAAAAATGAGTTGAGTATCAGAAAGCGGCATCAGCTGCGAGCCAAAGATGAGAGCAGAACAAGAAAGAATCCAGAGGAATCATGAAGCAAACAAACCACCGAGGTGCGGCCATTCATCCATCAAACGCCGGCAGTGCCAGCCAGTGCCCGCCAGAACAAAGGCACGCCGAGTGAATCCATGGCAGAGCTTTTGCGCCCTAGTGTACAACATAGTAGCTGACACGATAGCCGTGCTATAATATTTCATATAATAGCAATATGTACACCGTTGACCGTGGACATTGCAGGCCTCATCACAGGTACCTACTCCCAATTAATAAGAACTATAGCAAGACTATCATAACCCCCCGATAACCCTACTGCAGACCCTAGTATTAGCCGGTTCAGTCCACGACTATTCCATCACAAAGAACAATGCTATCACTGCCTTGCGTCAGTCTCAGGGGTAGGCAAGCGGGCCAAGGAACACCTGCATGGTCGGTAGCGAGCGACTGACTGAATGCAAAAGCCGCAAGGCTACCTGAAAGGCTGTCTGACTTGGGCAATAAATAACCGCACGAAAAGCGAGATAAAAATAGCTGCGACAGCGAGCGACGATAGTATGTACGCCATGGTTGACGGTGTATGGGAAGTCTCTGTTCCGAGTTCTCGGGCTCAACTGCGTCAGACCGTCGTTTCTGATTTCGAGCACGTACTTGTGGACAAGGGTAGAGCAGCAGGAACAGGAGAGTAGAGTGCCGTAAACGGCCAGGGCGAGTTGACTTTATACATGGCCAAGAGAAGATCGACAGCCACTACAGCGATAATGCATATCGTGAGCCCGCCTGATCCGGAGGCCCGGGTCCGCAACACGAGCAGAGTCGACGTCAGAAATGAAGAGAGTTACGTATACAACACACAGCCACGAGCCGTCGTCATGTTGGTGCCGCGGGAGAGTTATATGCTTGCGTCTCGAGTGGCTCTTCATTGGGTGAGTGAGACTCGAAGTTGGCGGCACAGCAAGTTGTGCCCCTGGTGCATTGGGCAATCCGGGGATGCAGGGGGTAATTACAAGCTTAATGTATGTTTGAGTTTGTGCTCGAGCTCTGGAGCCCTCGTTTTCGCAAACTCGAGCTAATGATTGGACCCCGGACTGACGACGTAACGAAGCGCCCAAGCTCCCCCCCCGGTAGATCTCACACAGCCCCATGGTCATATTTGTTCTCGAGCTTGGCGTCGTGAAGGCCCAGGCTAAACCACAAAGCGCGAAACGAGAACGAGGCATCAGTTTCTGAATATGTTATATATGTTGTCTCGCATGCGCCTCAGACTGGCATGTGAATATATATTTGGCATGATATTCTTGCCCTGCAGCTTGAATCATCCCAAACATCAGCAAACAGCATCTTCTTTGTCCTTCGGTCCATCACAAATACATCCTTCCTTTTCTCTCCTTCTCCTTCTCGCCACCTACAGTTCCGTGGCTACCAAGACACAATGTCAGTCAACATCACCAAACCGTTCGAGCCATCCTACGACACCTGCAAGGCCGTCTCAGATCAGTGTCCCGTCTCGGTGACCTTGTACGGCGACTACTTCACCGCCGGGGCCTGTATCTTTTTTGCACTGGCATTTGCGGCAATGCTCCTGATGCAGATATTCTACGCCTTCAAGTCTCGCGCTTGGTCCTTCTCCGTGTACCTCATCGTCGGAACCGGATTCGAGTTGCTCGGGTACTTTTGCCGAAAAATGCTTTCCGATAACCCATGGCAGTTCCTCCCGTTCGTGGTACAGCTCTTCTTGCTGATGCTCGCTCCAACGTTTGTGGCGGCGGCCATCTCGGTTACGTTCAAGCATCTGGTCATCCATTACGGAAGTGAATGGTCGCCACTGAAGCCGCGCTGGTACCCCTGGCTCTTTGTCGGATCCGATGTGGTTTCCATCGTGATCCAGGCTGCTGGCTGTGTCTTTACTGCAATGGCTACCTCGGGAGACGAGAAGGATGCCTCCAAGTCGGATATCGGTTCTGCTATGTTGATACTTGGCGTGTCATTCCAAGTTGCCAACATGGCTGCCTGTGGCGGCTTGATGCTCCTGTACTACCGCAGACGATCCAAGCATGCCAAGTTGTACGGCTATGGAAGCGTCGGCTCCTCCGACGTTAACTTCCTTGGTCCGACGAGGACGCTTTTCGGCTACGACAGGGTCCAAGTATTTGTCTGGTCCATCTCAGCCGCATTCATAGCCATTATCGTCCGCTGCATCTACCGGTAAGATCAAAGCCCACCCACGACTGATGGCAGCAGCCATGACGACTAACACGATCCGACAGTATCCCCGAAATGGCCAGTGGATGGGGTAGCGACTTAATGAAGGACGAGCTTCTCTTCCTTATTTTCGATGGCGGAATGGTTCTTCTTTCCGTTGCCCTCATCACCATCATTCACCCGGCAACATTTTTCCCTCAGATCAGCAAGAAGGGGAGACAGCAGGAGAAGTATGACAGTGCTATTCCTCTGCGGGGTGGCGCGGAGTGAGGAGATTATATTAGACTTGGACCTACCTTGGAGATTTCTTTTCTTTGTTCAGGAGTTTAGGTGGCGTTGATAAATAGATTTCCTGTCAGCATAGAACACCGGTTACATAGAGGACTATATAAATATAACCTTTTTATGGTAAACTATTATTAGTCTTCTTAATATCTGTGGGCAAACGCCTTGAGCTTTCGCCCCCACATAAAAGGCCGTGAAAGATTAAGAGAATACTAGAACACTATGCCGACTGTCCTGGTGGGCGTTTGCTTCATCACCGGCCTAACTTGGTGAGTACAACACAGGACTCATCCGTCAACCGGAATTTGTTTCGAGATTTGAGGCTGACCTGTGGCGGGTAGGATTAATTGCAAGTTCGGACGAAGACTAGCTCGGTAGTAATGAGGACTACTCTCGGGATGAGTACGACAAAAGCATGGTAAAATCATTGTGCAAGTCTATAGCCCTTAATTCCATCCAGAGGCAAGTGCGTTATCAGATTCTACTTCTGGCTGCAGAGTTCTCCCTTTCCAGGTTAGCTATGGTCAAGTTGAATCTGCAACAAGATATATGATCAATATTCAATAGGTCATGTATAATTCTATGCTCAATCTAAAATCTTGTAGTACAATACAATCTAGTAAGGGAATTCTCTATAATGCCATCGGGCTAGTCGCCAAAGTCCTACTCACAGCTGACACTCCTCCATATACAAATGAAATACACACACCCATAGTCCCGAAAACAAAGACCGAGGTGTCTGAGTTATTGACACAAGTTGAATCAGCTGTTCCACGCCGTCGACGTCAATTTCAACTGTCCAAGTTAGCAGTGAACGCACTAATTCTCTCCCGAGTTCTTACATAAGAGGCATCGATATCCTTGATATCGGGCAGGCCGAGGTTTGCTCCAGCACTCGTCACCTCTCTGGCAAGGAGATTGAAGGCCCGGGAGACTCCGGCAGTGCTGTAAAGGTTGGCGTACATAAACGGCCGCCCCAAACCGACAGCTCGGACACCAAGCGCAAGCAGCTTGAGTACGTCTGTGCCGTATCGGACGCCACCATCAGCATACACCTCGACTTGGTCAAAAATACTTGGATCTCGCTCGTGGATTTCATAGGCGATTTCCAGGGCCGATGGTGAACCATCAAGGGAGCGGCCGCCGTGGTTAGACAGGAAGATGGCTGGTGCGCCAACCTCGACAGCCTTGCGAGCATCTTCAACAGTCTGGATACCCTTGGGAATAACAGGGAGGGATGTGAGGCCCTGCAGCTCCTTGTAGAACTCCCAAGTCATAAAGGTGTATCGAGGGTCTCGCGAGAGGCTGGTATCCTTCAGTCGCCGCAGTGGACGATAGGCTGTTCGGTCCCCGGCCGAATCAACGGTGAGTACGATGGCTTTCATGCCAGCGTCCTCGATAGACTTGAACATGTCACGCGGCAGCTCTTTGTCCAGGGTTGAAAGTGAGACCTATGGTGCAATTAGAGCATGCTCCGGAAACCGTTCGCTCTGGTCTCACCTGTTGCCAGATGACCTGCTTGTCACTCTTCATTGCTCCAATCTCCTCCATGGAAAGAGTCGACGTTTGCGATGCCTGCCTTGGTGTTAGTCTCGCCGGTTGCTGGGTAGGAGGGCGGCTTGGGTTTGTACAATGTAGAGAGCGCCGTGTTCGGCTGATGCTTCGATGAGACCTTTCTCTGCGGCTTTGTTCGTGATGCCAGCAGCGGCAAAGGGACTGATGAAATAGGGAAGGTCAAACTCGTGCCCGAGAATCGACGTCCTATCAAATGGTGTCAGATGAAGTGCTGGTGGGTGGAGTGAGGCGAGATTGTGTGCACATACTTGAGGCTAGTATCGATGCCAGTGATGTTGACCATTACACGAGGGCGGAACCGGAACCGGCTGAAAACCTCCATGTTGTTTCGATAGGACGCCTCGCTGCCGGCACCGTGACAGACATAGGCATATCCGGACGGGTCCATCACCTTTCTCGCCACATAGTCAAAGTCCGGGAGCCCAAGAATACGATCCAGAGCGGGGAGCGATTCATTCACGATTGGCAAGGCCGATTCGATACTGCCATCATCACCGTCAGTTTACTGACTCGGACTGGACAAGTTGTCAGGTACTGACCCTGTGTCTGGCTCGTTGAGGAACGGCCGGGCAGCCAGCCCAAGAGAGGCGAACAGAAGCAAACCCAGGAGCGAAGGCATTGTTTAAAGAAGAGGCTGGTTTTGCTTAGAGTGATGAGTTTCACCTGCGAATTGTAGGAGAAAGGTTGGGTTTAATAGTCAGTCCTGACTCCTACAGGAAGTGGTTGGCATTCTTATATCCCCAGAGGGTCGGTCAATCTCTGCTGTTTGATCCACTACTGGGCATTCTCAAGTTGCTCTGGTAATAGTAGTGACTCTATTTCTGAACGTGGTCCTCGATTTCGTTCTCGCAACCTTAACCAAGGATCCCAACAAACGTTTCCCAAGGCCATCTCCAGATAGCAAAGCTCTGCCACCATAGCCACCGTGTAAGTTAACGACAAGGCCGGGTCTTCCGGTTCGAGCAGACCCGGTGGGGGCTGAGTTAATAGGCACATCGACGTACGTACGACAGACGTAGTCATATGTAGTAGCCACGCCTTGGCACTTGGACTATTAGCTGCGCTTTTACTCTTCAGTCATGGATGCGCAGAGGCATTGCAACATATTAGCCCAGCAGCGTTAGTTTTCTTAGATAAGATTATTTATTTATATTTTTTATTAAGGGTTAAACTTAAAGCTATTATTTGAGTTTTAAACGTACGAATGAACAAAAAGCATAAAACCTTGTATGGGTCTAAACCTCGTTATCGTTTTCCCAGGGTCTGATCCAGATCCCCTGCCCCTGCCGAGCACGACGATCATGACCCCACTGGCGAGTCAGTGACACAGGGTAACTAAGCCTCTCCGTAGCCGACGCTGAACAAGCCATTGATGGGCAGTGCACGCTCTTGGCATGCCTCTCAGACAAGGCTGTCGTCGTCGGGGCCCTTCTGAGGCGGTGCTCTGACAACCATTGTCTGGTCTTGGCGAACTGACATATTGGCCGTGTAATCGCCGACCCTCCTCTGTACCTATTGACGCAACGAGGAAGCATCGCAAGGAACGATTGTGGAGGAGGATGGCACTAGATAGCCGGAGACGGGACTTGTTTTGCCCTAGGGTAAATATCTTGGTTATTGACAAGACCAAAGAGCTTATCAAATTCAAGTGGCTTTAAGTTCCTTTAGCTGAACTAGAGGCAACAGAAGATACATGTAATGACTGGTTTCCAAGCTTCCGCAATCGCTCCTTCAAGCACTTCTACCCTGCGTAGTAACTTGCTTGACCACCTTTGTCGTTCCTAGAATCTGTATCGGCCTTTGAATACCTGATCGTGTCACGCCCGCCTCTTGCGCATGTCGGCAAGACGCCTCCTAACCGCCCTGTCCTTCTCCATCTCCTGCCACAGACGTGGCTCCCAGTCCCTGAAGCCTTCACGCACACCATCCGTAGAGTCGCGGGCAATCTGAAGCCAGGAGCAGCATCGTGAAAAAAGGGCTCGAGCCATTGCGTTCTGCCTGAGGCCTTTGATGACGGATTCGGCAGCAACCAAGAGACCAATGGAGTATAGCAGGGAGAACCACCAAGACGGATCGCGCCCGTATGTCTGGGTCAAGCCTCCCTTTGCGGCGTATGGACTGGCTTCATACCCAGATACAAGCGCGGTGATGAGCAGATACATCCAGACGCCGAGGACGCTGCCAAAGGCTGACCAGAGGGCGATCTTTGTCTTGCGGTGCATCTCAAGAATCCTACGTCAAGAGTATGGTTAGAAGGGCCATTAAAAGGGGCGAGGTGCTTCGTGAGGAACTTACAAGACCTTGTAGTTGGCCCAGATCATGCAGGCTGCAAATACCAGGGCGCCTTGAGCGTATAATCCATTGTCGTGGACCGTCTCGACGCCACCGTACCCGACCCAGCACACGGTAAAGATGATGAAGCCAGCAAGCAGGGCGTTGGTCATCCAGCCGAGACAGATCACCGGTGTCAGGCCCTCCCCATTCTGCCCATAGACATACAGCTCTGGGACAGCCATGAGCGTCTCTGCCTTCAGGTCCTGCTCGTACATGCCCACCACGAGCATGGCTGCCGCCGTCATGAAACTAGTAAACATCAGTGCCTGCGAGTCGTAGAGGCTGGTGCCAGTGGTGCCCGCCAGCTCTTGGAAGATGGCCTGCGGGAAGTAGAAGAGAACTTCCTTCCAAAAGGTCACCAGGATGAACCGGGTAGTGCGGTGGTAGTTCCACCGGCCGTGGACGAGCATGAGGCGAGCCAGGAAACGGAACTGCGATATGCTAAAGTCGGCGACTCTGGTAGCCTGCTGGCCCTCGCGGCCGGAGATGCCAACGCCCACGCTGGCGGTCAAGATCATGGGCACGTCGTTGGCGCCATCTCCAATTGCCAGGGTGAGCGGCTTGCGCGGCTTCGACCACGGCCTGAGCCAGCCGAAGCGGCCGCGCTTCATCTTGGACAAGGGGTTATTGCCGATGATGCGTACGAGAAGGGCTTTCTGGGAGGGTGATGCGCGGCAGCAGATGACTGATCCGATGTTTGGGGCAAGCTCGTAGAAGCGACGACGTAGTCGACCCCCTGGATCCTTCTCGATGGCCGTCACCGTAGCGCCATCAATGACCACGGCGGAGTGTTTTGGTAGCTCCGCGCTGTAAAAGGCGCCATCAGAAATGCTGTTAATCTGGAGCTCGAGATCCCCAGCTGCTACATCTAGCACATGTAGAGATGTGTCTGGACCACAGATCCGAGCCGAGTGGGCGATGCTGATGGCCGTCTCCCTCTTGTCGCCCGTCAGCATCCATATCTTGACGTTTGCCCGACGGAGCTTCTCGATCGTCTCGGGGACCTCTTGCTGGAGCTTATCCTCGACGGCCGTAACCCCTAGTAAGTGAAGAGACTGCTCTAGCAGCTCGCCAACTTGCTCGATGCGTTCCTGGCGATTCTGAAGGCTGGTCTCGGCATCGCGGTACTGTTGCTTCCAGTTCTGGTACTCGAGATCCGAGACTGTCCTGGCTGCGTAGACAAGTGTGCGCAACCCTTCGGTGGCGTATCGGTCCATGTGGGCAAAGCACTGGCGGATGCATTGTGGCTCGTCATGGGCTTCTGTAACCGCCGCTCCGATGGTGTTGCGGAGAGTCCGGTCCCTAATCTGGCCACTGTTGCCGCCTACTCTTATGTTCTCGCGCAGGGGAATCATGTCTTCCCCGTTTGCAAATGTCCCTGTAGAATCTCGATCCCTTGTGTAGTCTTCCGGCGTCTCCTCTTGCGTTTCCAGCCACTCTTGAGGACCCTGGCCCGACGCCTCAAGTCGCCATGGGCTGCGCAGGGCCGGCGAAGAATGCTTGAGATTATCTCTAGACAGCGAAGACGTCTGCTCGAGATCATCCAACATGTCCCTGGGAGCCATTTTGAGTCGAGGGAGGATGATGAAGTCGGCTCCCTTGCAGATGAGCCAGAGCGCCCCGTCAGAACATCTCAAAATGACGGACATGCGCTTGCGTTTGCTGCTGAATTCGATGGTGTCGAGTATCTGGAACTCGAGACGCTCGACACTGCCGTCGATATCGGTGATATGGATCGTGGTGGCCTCGGATGATCTCTCAATGACCAGGAATCCCATCTCCTGGGCCGCTCTGACAAGTGCTAACTCATCCGGCGAGGAGGCCTGGAAATCAGTCTCGCCAGTCTCGGTCGAGGTGGGTAAACAGGTGTGACAGAGCGCCATGGCGAGGATGAAGCGTTTGGCATGGAATGTGAAGGGGTTCTGAGGTTCGGAATGGACATACTCCAGCAGGCTCCTGGTGGTCAACTCTCCGACGCATGGCTCGAGGTTTTCCGCAGGATCGTAGCCCTGGGCGACTTCCTTCTGATGCCACCAGCTCGTCCCAGCAACGCTGAGCCTGCGCAGATTCATCACGTTGTCGGTGAGAGTGCCAGTCTTGTCGGTGAACAGGTAGCTGATCTGTCCGAGGTCATCCAGGTTGTTGGTGGCGTTGACGCGCGCAAGGGTGTCGGATTTCTCGTCGTACAAGTGGATGTCGTTGCTGATCAGGCTCATCTGGCCCAGCTTGATGCCTTCAAGGCCGATATACAGAGCCAGAGGGATCACATTGTTGAACATGATGATGAAGCCGAAGAAGATCTGCACCATTGGGACCGTGGAGCCGAACAAGTACCACGCCTGACTTTCGGACTGACTCTTCCAGAGAGTGTAGCCGACAGTAGCCAAGGTGGAAAGTATCACGATGAAGAGGATGAGCGACAGGACGATGTAGTTGGTGAGCCGCTCCAGCCTTGGTTTCTTGGTTTTGGCCTGGACCTTGGAGTTCATCCTAACCTTGCACTCCTCGCCTGTATTGACGACGAGCCCAATCACCTCGGGCGTGTTGCGGATCGTCGAGCCTCGATAGATGGCTTCGTTGAGAGTGAGCGGCAAGGTCCGGCCCTGAGCTGTCAACTTGCTGTCGAACCGGTATAGGTCCGAGTTGGGGTCTTCGATGCTGAACACACCCTTGCAGCGAGCAATTTTGCTGATGGTGCTGCAGTCGGCGAGGTTCGCCGGTCGTCGCCTTGCTTTGAGATTTGTCTCGCCGTCTAGAGCCATCGTCTCGACAAATGCGAGCCCCTTATCGCCGGTGGCATGCAGCAGCACCAGATCTGCCGGGACGTCATCACCACTGGAGAGTTTGATGATTTCTCCCACCTTCAACTCCCGCCACTTGATAGTGATCCACTGCAGGCCGTCGAAGAAGTCATTGCATCCGTAGTCTCGAGATGAGGAACCTCGCAGGACTGTAACGGGGCGGTTGTTTTCGACCGTGTCCTGGCGATGTCTCCTCCAGTCGTAGTAGCCCTCCTTGGCAATGATGATGGTGACGAAAATAACCAGCGGGATGAGCGTGGTGAAGCTACCAGTGGTGCTGAGTCCCGGGATAGCCTGCAGAATGGACACGACCAACAGGTAGCTGTTGGCCAGACGGGTGAATTGGTAGACCAGCTGTCGCGGGAGGAAGTCCCAGACGGTGTAGGTTGTGGTCCGGACCATATTCGAGACGTACGGTGCCCCCCGCCTCTCATCTGTCAGAGCAATGGGTTGCACAGAGCGAACGCGAAGCGGGATCTTGCGGCCATCTTTGGACGGTGGCAGGGGGAACCGTCGCAGGACCAGCTGGACAAAGTACTTGTCCCATAGCGACCCAAGAGTCATGCTGGCTTGAGTGGAGGAGTTGTGAGAGCCGAGGGCCCAGAGATACCGATGCAGTCTATAGAGGTAGACGTCGATTGCTGAAGGAGTGCTGTGTCAAAGGCAGGATAACTTGATTGTCGATTCGCACACGAGCATGTCTGGTCGTGGGCGCTATTCCGAGTTTATCAACCGTCACCAGCATTGACCGCACATGCCGGCATATCCCAGCACTCTATCTGAGCCAGGAGTGCGCCTTGCCAAAAGATCCGCTACTACATTGGGCGCCTGGCGATCCCAATGCTGGACCTGGGGCGAAGCCTGGTTCCGTTAGTGTCTGATAATGAAAACGAGAACGAGACCCACAGTAAGAAACCTTAACTGCCCCTGGAGAAGCTCGTTAGATATAGACAAGGTTACCTATAGGTACTAGCTTGGGCTACTTATACTTTACTTTTTATTTATTTATTCTAACCTTTATATTTTAATAATATATAAGTTATTAAGATATAAATTTCTTTATTTTAATCTTCTTTATTTAGTTATTAAATATTATATTTATTTAATATTTATATATTAAAGT
>JABFEX010001226.1:0-18222 GCA_013623515.1 Fusarium illudens | reverse complement strand
CCCTTGAGTGTTGCCCTCTTCCGGCCACAGACATGTTTAACCCAACGGACCGATGGTAATGCCCCCCTCGTTGAAACAATGCGCTTGTCTGCAGGCAGGTAGGCCATTGAGGGTCGGAAAGGCGGTCACCTCGTGTACGAGGGATCTTGCATGGAAATTGATTGTGCAACAAGGATGGTTGCTTCTGCATGCGGTTCTAAAAATGAATCCGTCGCCAGCTGGTCACAGCGTACCAGCTCTTCCATAGGTACCACGTCGGCTTCTACTCATGTCTCTGGCTAGTAGAATGCCGGGCGATGAACAATTCACGTGCCTCCGTGGCGGTATCGCTTCTGACTGGTGAAAGTACGTGGGAGATGGTTTACATGACACAAGTCTGCATTCCAGTCACTATTTCGACAGCCACTTCTCGCTTCCAGGCAATGGCCCGGCCCACAGAAACAGCATGTCCACGGCGTCTTCCCGTAAAGTATGCGCCAAGCTGGTCCCATATCTCTGGTTTACTTGCTTAGCATGCCATAATGTCGTGGTGGTGTGGCGGCCATCGTCAACTGCATTGTCCAGGGTAGACAGGATGTGTATTAGATGTCTCCAAGATGTTGACTTTAACCCCCTCACTTAAGGCGACACCTTCATAGAAGGTGCCATGAAGCAGTATAGGAACACACGCATGCTATAGAGTATCAATGTAGCAACTGTGTGTGATAGCAAGTATATGCTTCCCGGTGAGCCACCAGTCCGTCTTCTCCGCCAACAGAGCTACCCTGGACCTCCACGTCACGATACTTCAATAGCCCAGGGAGTTGAGGGTTTGGTTGGGAATTCTGGATCGACACTCGTGTATGAGTAGGTGTGTCATTGAGAATCTGTATCCCACTCAGCGGACGGATAATTGAACATGAGTAACGGTCCGGGCCCATGGTGCAACAAGTTGTCACCATTGAATATTCCTCTGATCCACGAATGGTTCGCAAGATGTATGTGCCAACCTACACACCCGGCACTCCCTCATAGAGAGACAGGTAGAAAATTATCATACAGGAACGCAAAGGCGAGTCTGCCCGGGAGACGAAGCGGGTGCAATCACTGTTGTTATGCTGACGCCTGAGCAACCTACCTGGGCAGCTGAAGGCCAACATGATACTCTACATCCACGATAGTAGGGCCACACAACGGAAACCAGGTACGCAAAAGAACGAAGGAGTCCATGACGTGAGCTGGAATGCCTGGGGAAATAGTCATGTAGGCCCTGAACACAAACTCGGCCCCGCCTTGGTTCATCTTGACATCCGGGGAATGAACCTCAAGGGCTAGACCCTTGTGGCATGGCTTTGATCTCGTACGCCACGACTTCCACGTCGACGAGAACGCGAGGCTTGAGTGTCTTCGATTGCCGTGTCACGCGACATGATCTTGGTTCCAGAACAAGGCTAATGATTGTGGCCGGCAGGCTTCAATGTGACGGACCTGGACGGCGTTCCCAAGACAATAACTGCAGATATTAGCAAGAGGAGGCGTGCACTACAACACACCAATAAACAATGCCCAGGTATGTCATCGATGGCCAGCTGTGAATAGTCACATAATACGGAGGTGTCCGATCGTTTATCCTGATGACAGCTGAAAGCTGAGATGACAGCTGAAGGACGAAAAGCCCGATTGGCCAGGAGGATATCGAAATAGAATACGAGATCTTCAACGCCGTCTTGCGATTTGACAGTCCCTGAATGATGTAACATCTCGTGAATGCGGCGTAGTTCTCGAGTCTTGACAACTGCAGGTCAATGCCACCTGGTGAAAGCGAGACAGGAGGCAGTTCGTTGAAGACATCCACACAGCTTGAACTCGGCTGTGGCTGTCGACAGGACCCAACTCCGCAGCTTCCACCAAGAACGCCACGACTGCACGCACACAAATGCTTCCCCCGGACCCCTTCCCAGCTGAAGTGGACATCGGCAACAACCAATCAGCCCCAGATTTCTCTATCGCCATTTCCTGGCTGGCGTGATCGGGCGGCTAGAACAACGGTGAACCGGGGCTGATAGAAGCAATAGCTCTCAGCCTGGCGACACGGATAATGATGAGAAGTGACAAGCTGGGGGAATGCCCAGAGACAGAACAGCCAATGACATCTGCCAAACTTGCCAACGACGATGACCAGCCGAATCAGCGATCAATGGAACCGGCCCGAGGCTGAATACGTTGATGGTCTGCAGGCTTAGGGCAAAGCGTTCAGGTCCTCCCACGGAGAAGTGAAGAGGCCAAAGATCATGGAGATAACGGCGTTATACAGTCAACCGAAGGATTTCGAGACCCGGTTACAACCACAATGGCGCGAGACGAATGTTCAACTCGAAGCCTCACAGTCCACAGTCCTCATGATTCAGTGACACCAGCAGGCTGAAAGTCCAGTCCAGATCTCTGGGTGAAGCCAGCCTGGTTGTCTCACAGCCACAGCAACAAGTGGGCTGGGTTGATGTGATCACTGTGACGCTGACGGTGAATCTAGGCGCTGGAGCCTCTCACGTTGAAGGACGTTGCAGATCAGAGCATCCGCCTGCGGCCTTCCAAGGCACGCGGGTACTATTGGATAGCTAAAACCACATCGGAAAAGGTCGTCAGCGGCTTGGGCTTAGCCATTCGATTCTGACTGAAGACGCGACCAAGCTGACCGTACCGTAATACTGTCCTGTATCCGTTCCTGCAAGGTATTTGTCAGTCAGTGAGTGGTGGTGATGGGCGAGACAAGGCCGGCCAAGTGTTATCGGACAAGACGGAGAGGCATCTTGGGTCCGTGGCTTCGCTGACGGAGCCGACCTGAACGTGGCGTGCTGTGGCGCATCACTCGAGCATCGGATCTCTAAAAAGGTTTCATTCTTGCAGGTTTTTTGCATCTCATGGGCCGGTCCTCACTCGACACGAGCTTGATGGGGACTGGGGGAGCACAGGAAAAGGAGGGAGAAGAACAAGGCGTGGCGGAGCAGGGGGCTAGGATGGTGAGCAGCTAGGATCAGCCACACCAATAAACCCAGAGGGATCCAGCGAGTCACAAGACTCGCCAGGCTCTCACACACCTGAACCACAGAACCACAGGGTGCCACAGTCGGGCTTGAGTGAGCCGCCAGTCCACATCGTCCGTCCATGGGTTTGAGGCCCCGGGGCCCCATTTCGGGGGCTTTGCCTTGGTGCACCGCCACTTGCCTGGCTCACCTGAGGGAAGCCAAGCAAGGATTGGGTGAGCCTAGCTGCGCCCGGCCCTTGAGGAGAGAGCCTTCAGCTCGGGAGCTGAGCATGACGCTGTACATATCTGTACCAAGCTAGGTAGGCTTTCGATAGATCGGGGATTGTCGTCCCAACCGTGTCGAGTTGTCTCGACTCTTGACGAGAGAGAGACTCGAAACCTTTGAGTTGACGAGTTCTCGAGTCTTTCCAGGACTGAACTCTGCAAGATTCAGCCACGAGTAAGTGGGTGATGGATAAGCCTTCTGCTCCTTGAAGGTTTCTTATGTCTCTTCTCTTGCTGCCATCGGCCGATCAACTTGCGATAGGGCAGTGACATGCCGCCTCGTCTGTGGAACCGGTTTGCCTTGTCGACCTTGGAGAAGCAGTGGGCCTTCCGAAGGGATACCTGGAGAACTTGTACCCGAGGCGCATGGGATGGGATGGATGGATGCAAGTGGTAGAGTGGCCAGAGGCTCTGACAGCAGCAGTCTGTCGTCATCTCTCGTGTCGGGATGGATGCTTGCTCCTCCCGTCTCCCGCTCACCTCTGCTCGCGCAATGTGCCCTATCAGAGGGCGGAGAGCTGCCGTAACATGGGCGCCCATCCTCTGGAGAAGCCGGGATCACGCCGAGCAGCCTGGTCTGGAGGAGATGGACCGGTGGAAGGAAGAGGTCTTGCCAATAAATCAACATCGATGATCGCTTGATCGTGATTGTGAGATGCAGGCGAATCTACACAATCGGACCCTTCGGGCTTGGTTGGTAGGGTTGTTGACCAATGTTTCCTGCCTCTAGTACCTACCTACCTATGTACTACCTACCAGGGGAAGAGGTACATCCGTTCCAAGTACCGTGAAACGAAGTCGCTTTAGAGCCTTCCCCAGCACGTTTCCAGCCCGCCGCTCATCCCAAAAACGTAGCCGTACCGCCCACTCCTGTCCGCTTTCGCGCGGTTCGGCTTTTTTTTGGGCCATGGTCTTGTCCCCAACCAGGCGCGCGTTTCCCTTTTCCCTCTCCTCACCACCGTCTACCACGTATGTACTGGTGTTTGGTTTGCGTGTCTCTCCCGTCACATAGCTTCTTCCCCTGCCATCCCCGACTGAAGCCAAGTTTCGTGCTCTTTCCACATTATCCCCAAGGTGCCTTCCTTACGTAGCTACCTACCTAGATAGGTAGGTACATCCAGTTCCAGTTGACGGACGCGGTACGTACCCGCCGACCAGGTTTCCAGGTTCAGCGCTGCACGATCCCACCTGAAAGCCAAGCCCTCTCTGAAGGAACCAGCCCGGCAGCTGTCAACAATCCACTGACACACGCCCACACACACTTGCTCTTTCCCTCTTACGTACCCCACTCACTCAACCCGTCCACCCCAGTCTGGCCAATCATGATCCCCCTCGCCCACTTGCCCACTTTGACTCGCCCTCTCTATCGCCCGTCGTTGCCTCGCAGCCCATCTCTCCGGCCGCCTCGTTCACTTCCATACTTCCATACTTACCTACCTACCCTTACCTCTACCTTGCACAACTCTTTCGGCGCGACACCGTCATTATCATCGACCGCCATCACGGGTACCTCTGCGCCTCTGTTCCTTTCCCGCCTTCTCCATGCTTTAAACCGTTGCTTCTGCACGCTACGTACTGCCGGATTCGAGCCTCAATTCCACCTCTTGCCTCGTCGCCTGAGCCACTCACTGCCCACAGCGTATCGCCCACCCGCTCGTCACTCGCCTCCTCTGCCTTCCTGCCTGGGGAAAAAATATCAGCTCTCGCCACGTTCTCCAGCCACACATCCATCCATCACGCCTCGACATGTGCCTTTGACCAAAGGCTTTGGCGTCGTCGAATCTCGAAACTGACTGCACGCTGCATTCCTTCTTTTTTCAAGTCTGTCAATTCTACGGGTAGCAGCTGCGTCTATGGCCTCGGACGCCTCCGCCTTCACCGCGACCGACGCCCCGCCCGCAACGCGCTCAGAAGCGACCCCTCCCGCCGTCATCCCTTCAGACGACGCCGTCAGGCTGCTCAAGCGGCCTCGCTCGCCTTCTCCCACATCGCCGCGATCCCTCGCCCTCCAGTCCCAGGGCCTTTTGGCCCTCGGATCTCCGACAAAGTCGGCTCGGCTGGCTCTCGCGTCCAGCATCTCCCCGACGCCCTTGACGGCCGCCGCGGCCCTCGAGGACGACCGCCGGCGACGCGAAGGCGTCGAACACGACGACGGGTCTCGAGTTCCTGCCCCAACGAGCGACAACCCTGGCCACAGGGCTCTCGCTTCCCTGATGTCCGGGGCTGTTCAAGCCATGAGCCGCCCTGTTGACGCGCCTCCACCTGCGCCAACAGCGGCCATGGATCCGTCTCCAAAAGCTCCAAATCCCGTGTCGCTGGCGCAAACCGCGACTAGCCAGGTTGAAGAGCGTAGTGCGACGAGTCCGCAGAGCGCTGTTAGTGTTGTTGGTGTTCCGGTAACCGAAAGTCCAACTCCAATGGACGTTGACGCTCCCAAGCTGGAGCAACATCACCAACACTCGTCGCAACAGGTTGTTGGGCAAGAAGAGAGACACCAGCCAGGCTCATTATCATACCCAGGGTCGCTCCAGGCCACGGGTAACTTGGCTGAAACTCCTACTCGGGGGATGAGCTTCCCCATGCCGGCGCAGGGTCAGACATCTCCCACGTCATCTGCATCCAAGAAGCATAAATGTCCCTATTGCAACACCGAGTTCACGCGCCACCACAACCTCAAAAGTCACCTCTTGACACACAGTCAGGAGAAACCGTACGTTTGCACCGAGTGCCAGATGCGATTTCGCCGTCTCCACGACTTGAAGCGCCACGGCAAGCTGCACACGGGTGAGAAGCCTCACGTCTGTCCCAAGTGTGACCGCAAGTTTGCTCGTGGCGATGCACTGGCTCGTCACTCCAAAGGTGCTGGTGGTTGTGCGGGACGACGGTCAAGCATGGGCAGCTTTGTTGATGAAAATGATCTGGAGAACAGCATTGCCGACGCTGACGATTCGGCTATGTCTGGGCTCGCTTACGATAATGCAGAGGATGACGAGTTGAGGCGACAAAGTCTGCCCAGCATCACAACCCAGCACGTCGCTGGAGCTCAGGGTGACGGCTATGGTGCGCATGCCCGGACCTACCCGCCGCCTGGCGCGCGGCCTGGCACAGGAGGTCTTTTCCCTCCGAATGTGAGCCAGCAAAGCCAGGCCAGCTCCAATGCCTCACAGAATGTGGCCAATAATTTGGCCTCCCATACGCCCAGCACCAACATCCCGCCGTTGCCCGTTGCGGCCGCCAACGCAAATATGTATTCGCAGACGGGGATTACAGAGAGCCCCAAACCCTTGAGCCCCGGTGTGCAGAGCCATGATGCGAACAACCTGGTGCGGCAGCGCTCACCTAGCTTGACGCAACAGCTTCAGCAACAACAGTTTGGACGGCGGACATCGGACCTGCAATCACCTCACAGCGCGCAGCCTCGGCCTAAGCTTCCCGGGCTGTCGCATCCCGAATTTGCCGCGCCCGGCTCCACCGGCTTCTCCCACACCCGGAGCGGGAGCGGCGCGCAGCCCACCAACGAGAGCAACATGTTCGCGCAGAGCGACCCTAGTGTCTGGGCGTACATCCAAACACTGGAGGAGAGGGTCAAGACTCTCACGGATAGGGTTGCTACTCTGGATCATGTGGTGGCAGATTTGAAGCAACAGATGGAGACGCGCGACGCTGCCGCAGCAGCAGCGGTGGCGGCGGCGGTCAAGGCGTAGCATGAGTTGACTTGAGCGTTGACGCATCTTTTTTCCTCGTTGCAGGGCATACTGAGACGACCTTCGTTATCTACCCTCGAGTTTATTCGGCACGGTGCTCGGGGAGGCGTTATAGGCTTTTGGGAATTTGGTTCAGTGGATGGTAGGGGCCTCCACTTCAAAAGAAAGGACATGGGATGTTTATGAACTGGTTGTCGTATTGTTACTGTACCATACATGCATTGTTGTTGCTGTTATTGATTACTCTCAGATAGTGTGCCTCGTGGCAGCACCCAACTGGGACGGTATGAGAAAGGTGTGCAAAGTCATGATGCTTTGTATATAGAGAATCTACCAAGCCGTTGTTGGCTGACCCCAAGGATACAAATGCGGGAGTCCCTAGGGTCGATTCAGGGGCGGAGGGTTTCCCTCGTAGCTAGGGTCTGGGAGAGAGAGCCGAGAGGTTCTCGGCACGCATGGCAGGCTCGGTCCGATGTTGTCTATAATGTTCTAATATAGGTTCACTTCGTTGCAGGCGCTGCTGTTTGTTTATTACACGAGTGAATGAATCGAGATTGTACCGAGGCTGGTTGGAATGGCTGGGTTGACACAGACCAACGACACTGACAAGACGAGGGCAGCGGGGCCTGGACCTTGCCCGATGGGGATGGAAGCTTCTGACTTCACGTGTCGAAGGCCACGAGCGCGACGTCATCGACCAGAGTCGCTGCTTCCTACTCTGCGTATTCGGCATTATTTGACGGATCAAGCATGAAACAAACTGGCCTGGCCCACCTTCGTCCATCCAAGCCGTGGTATAATGGCGCCTGATGCTTGTGTCATTGTCGCCGGATCTGAACTTTGACTCTGCTTTCATCTTGTCGTCGTTTCCCGTTGCCGTGACGTGGCTGTGCTGTGTTTTTGACTCAGTCCGCACCGACTTATCCTCGACCTCTTGACCCCTCCACACCAGAAACCATCTCGACGCGCAGACAACCAACATAATGGCGAACCCTGAGGTCGACGGTGGTCTTCCCATCGAGAATGGTGAGTTCAGGATTGTCCTGCGTACGAGGTCCCCTCTGTGTGCCCTGCGCTCGTCCAACTGCAGGCGGATGGAGCAGATCGTATCATAGGCCAAGGGCGCCTGCAAGCTGGCATCGAGTAGGAGCCTCAACGCCACGCCTTCGCATTGATTATTAGAAGTACCGAATCGAGAAGCTAACGGTTCCAAAGAGATGCACTCACCCGAGACGAACGAGAAAGTGACAACCATCCCCAACCCACAGTCAGACGAACCGACCGAGCCGGAGCAACCGGAGACCCGGGAGGAAGATGCCACCGCAGATAACGTATGCGCCACCTGCAACACGACGGCTGGAGTGCTCGGGCTGACCAGTCGATGATAGGAGACCCTAGCAAGACCCGAGATGGAGGACGGAGACCTTCAGTCGACCATATCTACCAGCAACGGCGATTTTGATGATGTGGTGGTGTCTCCATCCAACGGAGCAACCAAGACCTACGCTGCCGTCGTCGGCGAGGAGGATGAGAAAGATACCAGATATGATGATGACTGGTCTTACCCAAAGCTTCCCATCACTTCCGAGTCGCAGCGCCGTGAGCGCGCGAGCTGGCGTACCGGAGGTATTCGATTTGCTCCCCTGCGCGTGCCGATGGCACGGCGACTGCAGACGGCAGCAGTCCTATTCCACTGCATGTCCATCATCCTGTTGGTTTCTATATTCTGGCTGATCTGCGCCAATCCTCTGACATGGCCGATTCTTGTCCCATACCTCATCCACCTCACGCTCTCGACAGCAGCAAGCAACGGGCGTTTGTCGTATCGCTCCGAATGGTTCCGCAGCCTGCGACTATGGAAGCTCTTCACTGGATACTTCCCCATGAAGCTACACAAGACGTTCGACTTGCCTACCGACAGGAAATACATCTTTGGATACCACCCCCACGGCATCATTTCCCATGGAGCGTGGGGAGCTTTTGCTACTAATGCCCTTGGGTTCGCACAGCTATTCCCCGGCATCACCAACACTCTACTTACTCTCGACTCCAACTTCCGTCTTCCCTTCAACCGTGACTGGATTCTGTGGATGGGCCTCCAGTCCGTATCCAAGGAGTCAATCTGGAACATGTTGACCAAGGGTGGCCCCAACAATGACGGCCAAGGACGTGCTGTTACTATTGTCGTGGGAGGTGCCCGAGAGTCGCTCGAGGCTCAACCGGGGACTCTTCGCTTGATTCTCAAGGGACGCAAGGGCTTTGTCAAGATGGCGCTTCGCACGGGAGCCGACCTGGTCCCCGTCATCGGATTCGGTGAGAACGATCTATACGACCAGCTCAGCCCCAAGACGCACCCGATTGTGCACCAGGTGCAGATGGTCTTCCTCAAGGTCTTCAAGTTCACCGTGCCAGCTCTCCATGGCCGAGGCGTGCTCAACTATGATGTTGGGCTCATGCCGTATCGTCGACCGGTCAACATTGTGGTTGGTCACCCGCTCCGAGTCGAGAGACCTCACGGGCCTCAGCCGGCGCAGGAGGCCATTGACCAGCTCCACGAGCGCTACATTCGTGAAGTTGAGAAGCTGTGGGAGGCATACAAAGACCAGTTTTCTCCTGATCGCAAGGCTGAGATGGAGATTTTTGCCTAGGTTTCTTGGTGTACTGTATTGTACTTGTCTGAACGGGGTCTTTTTATATGTTTGATGCTGGGATAGGAAAATGGGCTGGGCTTGTCTTCTGGACGTGGAATTATTCCCGGATTTCATATGTGTTGGACTCGGTAGGCGTTTCTTTACGAAAGGCGAGGTCTAATCGTGGCTTCTTTTGGATCTTGGATGGTCAGGAATACGATGGAAATTGATACTGTTGAAGTTCAAGGTACCTACCTACCTAATAGGAGTCTCAATATGTGAGGTCACATGATTCCGCGCTTCGTTGCTCAGGAGGTATCGCGTCGATCGCGTCACACAGTATGGGCACTACTCCAAACACAAAATTCGATCAATTGCTTCATCGCCGTCGCCAAATTCCTCATAATCTGGCCCTGGGACTGTGACGACATTCTCGCTCACAATGGCTCGTACATCTCTACGAAAAAGGCAAACAGTCAGCTACAACGAAAACCACGACGACGACGAGATGCCCAAGGTGACCAAGGCTGTCGCGGCCGCGGGCAAGGCGATTGGGAAGACCAAAGGGGCCATCTCGAAGGCTGTGACCAAGCGAAAGGCCGAGCCGGAACCAGAGATTGACGCGCCAGCGCCGGCGGCAAAGGTGGCCAAGAAGCGCAAGACCAAGGCCAAGGAGGAAGACGCTGGGCCTCTCGCAGACCGGACGGCCATCTCTTCACTCAAGCCTGCTATGCACATTGGTGCTCACGTTAGTGCCGCAGGAGGTTCGTAATATGACTCTTATCTCTACCCGATTCCATGCGCTGATAGAATATCGTCCACAGGTGTACAAAACTCAGTCACAAACGCTGTCCATATCGGCGCCAACGCCTTCGCCCTCTTCCTCAAGTCGCAGCGCAAATGGACCAACCCTGCCCTCGACCCTTCGGCCAAGAGCCAATTCATCTCGCTCTGCAAGGACCATAGCTACAGCGCCGCCGAGCACGCCCTCCCGCACGGCTCGTACCTCGTCAACCTCGCGCAGGCTGACGAGGAAAAGGCCAACCAGGCTTACACGAGCTTCGTCGACGACCTCGAACGGTGCGAGCAGCTGGGCATCCGGCTGTACAACTTCCACCCCGGGTCTACGGGCGGCGACAGCAGGGCCGCGGCGATTGGGCGGATCGCGGCGCAGCTGAACAAGTCGCACAAGGCCACCAAGACGGTGGTTACGGTGCTGGAGAACATGGCGGGGAGTGGCAATGTCGTCGGGTCGACGTGGGAGGACCTGGGAGACATTATCGCCTTGGTTGAGGACAAGGAGCGAGTGGGTGTCTGTATCGATACTTGTCATGCCTTTGCCGCTGGACATGACTTGCGGACGCCTGAAGCCTTCAAGAAGACGATTGACTCTTTCAACGACATCGTCGGCCACAAGTACCTCAAAGCCTTCCACCGTAAGCATTCCTTCGTCTCTCCCTCCTGGAATCAGCTAACACTCTCCAGTCAACGACAGCAAAGCCCCCTTCGACTCTAACCGCGACCTCCACGCCAACATCGGCACCGGCTTCCTCGGCCTGCGGGCCTTCCACAGCATAATGAACCACGCCCCCTTCGCCGGCATGCCCATGGTCCTGGAGACGCCCATCGACCGGCCCGGCCCCAACGGCAAGTCTGTCGAGGACAAGAAGGTCTGGGCCGACGAGATCAAGCTCCTAGAGTCGCTCGTGGGCATGGACGCCGAGGGCGACGAGTTTAGGCGGCTGGAGGAGGAGCTGCAGGCTAGGGGGGAGGAGGAGAGGAATAAGATACAGGATCAGGTCGATCGCAAGGCGGTCAAGGATGCGAAGAAGGGTACGAGAGGGAAAAGGGGGGCCAAGAAGAAGAAGGATGAGTCAGATGAGAGTGAGTAGGGAGGGGGATGGGTGCTGATGGTTGATTGGGACGATTATATATGTGGAAGAAACTATTATCTCGTGGTAGTAGACACTTGGTTAATGTAATACACCATCTAATACTCTCGCTTGGAATACACCTTATTCTCTCTACTCTTAAGTTGAACGAACAACGCAAACGCAAAGAAGTCTTGGTGTCGCTACCGTAGTAGACTCGACCTCCCAGATCGTCGGAATAGCTTCAAGTTGGCACATAGTGACGCCCTATCTGCCCCCAAGAAACCACCATGATTGGTAATCAAGTTAAACTATTCATAACAGTGTATTGAAATAAACGGGTATTCTCATCATGCGTACAAACTCCCAAGCAGAGCTAAAGCCAAGACTCTGAACCACCAATGCCTCACCACCTTTATCCTATGTATGGATGCCAGCCAACATGATTCAACGCCAGGCCATGCATGAACTGCAACAAGACAAGACAAGACAAGACACAGCACGACACACGACACACACATAGTCACCATTCTACTTGCGGTTCTTTGTAAAAGAAGCCTCAAGCTTCCCTATCAAGCTCTTGAGCCCGACTCCTCTCTCGCAGTTGGCCTCTAGCCACGTCTCCATGCTCTCTCTCACACTCTTCATCGACTTGAGCACAGGCATCTTGCCACCCTCCTCGCCTCCCGTGGCCGCAGCAGCTCCGGGGTTAAGCAGCAGCTCGAAGCAGTCGGACCAGAGATCCGTCTGCCAGTATCGCTTGAGGCTCTCGCGGACCTTGTACCGCCTGCCAGACTTGCCCAGCCCTCCCTGGTCGCAGCGCATCGTCTCGATGTACTTGCCAAAGAGCAGCGTGTGGATGATGCCGGCGAGGCCGTGGTAGTCGATCTGCCATGTCCATGGGCGACCCTCACGCATCTCGGCGCAGTCTTGAGCGCTCGTCTTCCAGTCGGCGATGAACTCGACCTCGGGCACGAAAGCGCGCATGTCGATGCCACGTCCAAAGTCGATGAGTACCACGCCGCGCGAAGACCATCCACCGCTTCCATCAGCCTTCCACTGGCTTGATAGAGGATCGTCGCTCAGGAGAGTGTCTAGACGCACGAGACAGTTGTCGGCCTTGAGATCGCCGTGCAGAAGACTCTTGGAGTGGAGAGCCTCAACCGTCCGGAGGAGCTCAATGGTGAAGAACATGGCCAACTGCTCCTCCATAACGGCAGATGTCTCAGCTCGGAAGAAGTTGACCACATCGAGCAGTGTTCCATGAGGGTGGTATGGCAGGAAGAGAAACGCCTCGTCTTGGTACAGATGCATCTCATGTGCGTACGACATGGAGGCCGAGGCGCGGTGCTGAGGGCCCAAGCGAGTATGAGCTAGACGCATGATGTGGAACTCCCATGGTGAAGGCGGCGTCTCCATCTTGAGTGCTTCAACCTCGTTGCGGTGGTTGACAGCAAAGGTGCCCTTGCCCATCGTGGGAATGGCATTTTCATCATTCTCGTCACCTTCAGGGGTCGAGTTCTCTACCAGATAGACAGGCGCAAAAGCTCCTGCTCCGAGCTCCTTCTTGACCGTGTACGTAGAGTGAGTGTCAGGGAACTCAATCACAACCGGGCTAGCGATAGGTCCGGTCCTATCGCCAGACTTGTTTGCCTTGGCGAGGACCTTGACAAACTTGCGGATCTCGCTGCCCCTTTCGAACCTCTCCTGTCGGTGATCGTAGAATCCGGAATAGGAACTCAATGGTGGCAACATCTTGGTGATGATTTCGGACCGAACCGACTCATCAACGGGGTTGCATTGGACGTCCTTGATGATGGGGCCCTTGGGAGGAAGCGGCTTCGATGGAATCGACTTTCCCAGAGGCCCAATAGACTTGGGAGCCAAAGGAGTCGACATCTTGGGCGCAGGGCGAGCCTCGTGCACTATCTCGCGCAGTGGGCTGCTCAGGGGCTCGAGATCTGAACCCTCCTCATCCACCAATATCGAACTATCCTTCTTGCAAGGCGTCTTGTACTCGTTGCGCTCCACCGTCACGTCAAGGGACGCCTCGGTCCTCTCTGTGATGGGCGTCATGAACGGCAGCCGGTTGTTGGCCACTTCGGCCGGGTCCCTAAATGGCCGAGTCGGTGGCTCGTAGTCTTCAGGGGGGATCGGGATGAAGCTCGTGCGTGTCATGGGAGGGAACTCGTCTGTCACAGGAGTTTCGAGCTCCTCGACGTCTTCAGTTCGGTCCTGTCGATCAGAGCTGTCGAAAGCCTCAGTTGGTTCTTGGTCCGACACTGGTACACTTGTATCGATGAGATTAGAGGCTTGGGTGTCGTTGCGTTCCTCCTCACGCTCTTCCTCGTCATCATCCTCTTCCCCGTTGATATCGGGGATGTGTCTTCTTGTTGAAAAGTCGGACCACTCGCTGACACTCTTCACATCAGAAGTCTCATCGTCGTCTCCGGCTTCACTGGGGTCGATCTGCCTAGTTGTTCCAGTGCTCTCAACGTCAGTCGTGTAGTTGTCGTCACTCTCGTAATCATCCTCATCGGCGCTCTCTCCATCGTCCTGACCGGCAGGCTTCAATGGGGCATTGAAAATGTCGTAGATCTCATCAGTGGCAGCTTTGGTATGGATTGTCATGGTGGGCTCAGAAGTGTTCTTCTTCTTCAGCTTGGGCCTTGACGGGGAATCAAGCTTTGCCTTGACTGTGGAAACAGTTAGATAGTCGAAAGGGAAGCTGGTGTAGCAACACTTACTGATCTGAGTCTCGTTGACTTCAATCACCTTCTTCTTCTTGCCCCCTCGTGGTCCTCGAGGCTGCTCCATGGCCCTGCCATTCTCGTCATACTGCACAGTGTCTTTGTGGATCATCAGCCTGTCGGCAGAGTCTTGATGAATGACCAGCTTGCCGGCAGGGGGATCTTGATGGATCATTAGCTTGCCAGCAGGAGGATCTTGGCGAATCATTAGTTTGTCGGCAGGATCCTGATGAATCACCAGCTTCTCTCCAACTCTCTTGCTGATTTCTTCAATCTCAACAAGAGGAGCAATAGGCTCAGGGACAAGATTCTCGTCAACAGACTCCTCCTCCCAGCTCTGATCAAGCCAGCCTCGATTAGCAGCCATGACCTCCTCGAAGCTTAGCTCGGTGCCAAGCTCTTCTGGGGTCGGGTAAATTGCAGCAAGGTCAACAAACACGCGCTCCTTCTTGCCCGTGTGGGGATGGACTGAGACTTGATGTTGTGAAGGAACAACAACAATATTCTGTATTTGCGAAAGAGACTATTGAACCAACACCGAATAAAACCATATATTAGTCCTGATGACCATCAACATGTGGGCGGTTTAGGGAAAGAGAGAGAGGAACTTACCGTATCCCTAAACACCGACATCTTGGGAGCAGCGCTCTTCTTCCCCCCTGCTTGTAGAGTCTCGCCAGCCCAGGGCTTGGCTTCCATGACGTTCTCCTTCTTTCGATCTCCTAGCGAACCGATGGTGTCCCAGCCCTTGGAGCCAGACCCTCTTGAGGACATGGCAGATGGCTTGGCATCAGTGTCCGAGAAGATGGCCAGCTTGGACTTGCCAGACTTGGATGCCCCGCCGCTTGTTGGCCGTGGCGCTTGAGGATCTGCTGCCCGCGCAGCTGCGAACGGGTCGACCTTGGCGGCCAGGGCTGGTCGCATAGTGGGCAAAGCCGGCGATGAGGGCCCGTCCATGCCATCTGGCTGCTGGGCAACTCGCTCCTCAAACTCCTTGAACTTGCGAATGAGGCGCTGAACCGGCCGGGCCTCACGCTCGATACCCAGCTTGTACACTTCCTCGGCCTGAGCCCACCGTCCGGCACCCTCGAGCCACGCCGCGTACTCTTCGTAGAAGAGAGCCAGCGACTCTCCGATGCCGTGTCGCGACAAGAACATATATGTCTCGCGCGGGGCATCAGAGAAAAAGTGGATATAGTAAACCCAGAGTTTCATGTATCGAGGGTCGTTCTTGTACTGCGCTGACCCAATAAAGGCCTTTGTCGCGCGCTCAAGGAGGGTGTGAAGCTGTGACTGCGGTGTTGCTTGCGCCGAGGGGTAGGCGTCTAGTGTCCATCGAACGTAGCGTTCAAAGATGTCGAGGGGGTCGTCCGACTCGGCGAGGGTCTCAACCTCTGCCTCGAATTCGGCTCGGATGCAGTCGTGAACATTGCGTGTGTCGGAAGGTGTTGGTGTTGAGAGCTTGTGAAGGGGCGAGGGCGAGTATAGCTCAGCGAGTTTCTTTGCTGAACGGCCGCCAGGCAGGGACTGAATGTTCTCCTTTTGCCCTTCGATCAGATTAAAGTCGATAAGATCTTCTGAAGCCGACATGATGGGTTAGTGTCTCCTCGGATGAGGTTCGATTTTGGGTGGGCGGCTCTCAAAATCGGCGATGTTGTTATTGATAAGTAAGGAGTGAACGACTTTAACGGTCACATTTGGCGGCGGTGTTGATGTTATCTGTTATCGTAATGCGCCAGAGAGCACGTTGCCTGGGGAACCGCCACGTGTGGCTCACACGCAGCCCTATCTCCGCAAATCCAAGGGCAGCCACAGTGCACGTACTGTACATGGATTCCTTGGCCAAACAACGTCACTTTCATGGATGGAACGGATAGAAACACCAAACACGTGAATGACATCCATGGAAGCTCAACTCCTATCAACCCAATCCTGAGACAGTCACCAGAAACATCACAGAGGCAAGACATACAATGTTTGAACTTCAATCAATTTCTTTATTGTTGAACCTTATTTTACGGTTTTTTTTAGCCTATATTACTTCAATTTTGCCGACCTGGTATCTGGTCCCATGCGCTCCCGGCGAAGGACTCAAAGGCATCATCATCATCCCAAGGCTTTTAGGTGCATATCTGGTTCTCCATTTACAGGTTGACAGAGGTGCGGAAGTTGGCACCGGCGTAGATGGCGCCCTCACCGAGCTCCTCCTCAATTCGGAGGATCTGGTTGAGCTTGGCGAGACGCTCAGATCGGGCAGGGGCACCGGTCTTGATCTCACCGGCACGGAGACCGACAGCGATGTCAGCAATGGTGACATCCTCAGTCTCACCGGATCGGTGAGAGACCATGACACCCCAGCCGTCGGCGTAAGAGTCCTTGGCGGCCTGGATGGACTCGGTCAGGGTACCGATCTGGTTGACCTTGAGGAGGAGGGCGTTGCAAGACTTGAGCTCAATGGCCTTCTTGATACGGAGAGGGTTGGTGACAGTCAGATCATCACCGACAACCTGGATGTCCTGGGTCTTGGAGAAGTAGCTCCAGGCCTCCCAGTCGTCCTCAGCGAAGGGGTCCTCGATGGAGACGATGGGGTACTTCTTGGCGAGCTCGGCGTAGAGGTTGGCGAGCTCCTCGTAGGTGAGCCACTTGGTGGGGTCGGACTCGGGGTTCTTGAAGTCAAGGTCGTACTTCTTCTCCTCCTCCTTGTAGAATTCGCTAGAGGCAACGTCCATGGCGATCTTGATCTGGCCAGTGTAGCCGACCTGCTCAATGGCATCGGTGATGAGCTCGAGGGCCTCCTCGGCAGTCTGGATATCGGGGGCGACACCACCCTCGTCACCGACGTTGCCGGCGGACTGGCCATATCGCTTCTTGGCCAGACCCTTGAGGGCCTGGTAGACCTCAGCACCCTGGCGCATGGCCTCGGTGAAAGAGGGAGCGTCACTGCAGCGGCGTTAGCATGGTTTAGGTTGTGTGGCCTGAGGTGAAGCACTTACGTGGGGACAATCATGAACTCCTGGAAGGCAAGACGGCCACCAGCGTGGGAACTGACATGCGAGGTTAGCTAAAAGCAGCATGCACCGAGCCAATTGAGACTTACCCGCCGTTGAGGACGTTCATGAAGGGAACGGGGAGAACATAGGGCTTCTTGGTTCCGGCAAGGTCGGAGACGTGAGCGTACAGAGGAACGCCCTGCAGGAGAGGTCAGCATGTGAACGAGGCACAGCAGAGAGAAACCAATTGAAACCCACCTTCTCAGCAGCACCGGCCTTGGCGACGGCCAGAGAGACACCGAGGATGGCGTTGGCACCGAGCTTGGTCTTGTTGGGGGTACCATCGAGCTCGTTAAGGAAGGCATCGACGGCGGACTGGTCCTTGACATCAAAGTCCTTCTCAATCAGAGCGGGAGCAATGACGGTGTTGACGTTCTCGACGGCCTTGGTGACACCCTTGCCGCCCCACTTGGACTTGTCGCCATCTCGGAGCTCGCAAGCCTCGTGCTGGCCTATATTACGGTAAACTTAGCGAATGCAGTTATGTGAAGCCGAGGAGGGTCGGGACGAACCGGTAGAGGCACCGGAGGGGACCATGGCCCGGTGGAGGCCGGTCTCGGTAACGACATCAACCTCGACGGTGGGGTTGCCACGGGAGTCGTAGACGGAGCGGGCGAAGACCTTGGTGATGGCCATGTTGATGATGTGATGTTTCTGGGTGGGCTGATGTATTAGCTGGCGGTTCAATTGGTGGGTAGGCTGGCAGTCCTGAGGTTGAAGGAGAGGAAAGAGGAAAGAGTGCGAGGGAAGAGGGAGAAATTATAAGCTCGCTGCTAGGCGGAGCTTTCTGCTGAGCGGCACCGAACGAGAAACGGCCCGTTCGTAAACGACGAGTGGTTGGAATATGCCTCAACAGTCTTTGGTGTTGCTCATCACAACCAAGCCAGCCAGCTCGCGTTTGGTGGGGGGTCCCAATCGGTGAGGGAGGGGT